>JADFUC010001357.1:600000-899765 GCA_019722365.1 Lithospermum erythrorhizon
ATAACCTGTCCATGTTATGAATGGTTCAACTAAACCACCTTAAACATGAAAAGATCCGCCCTTGTACTAATATAAATATATGTGGATTATATCATTTTCATTTATATAACCCAAATTTCCAACTGTGTTACCACGTACGTTATGAAATGGAAACCTCTTTTGGATCCTTCTTTTTTGTCCCATTCTCTTTTGGCAGGTGTTTTTCATGTTTATATAAGTATTGTTTTTCGTTTTGATTCAGTATATTAAATTATGAATATAGTCCGCATCGGGTAGTAGTGCATGCATTTGACATTTAGAAGATACCATTAGAACCCTCAACTTTTATATTGGAACATAGTTTCAGGACATTTCGCATCTATGCTTCAACTTATTACAATGATCAGAAACATAATCGGACCTAGTAAGTGCATTGCACCACCAGAATTTTTGAAATTTTTTAAAAAAAAAATCGATTTTTTTTATTTTAGGTAAAAATTAATTTTGAAGCTAGCAACGTCGTTTTGATTGAGGATTTAAGGGGAAAAAATTGATTTAGAGGAGAAAAATTGATTTAGGTGACTCGGACGAGACAGTATGAAATTGATTTGGTGTTGGGCCAACGACATAATGGCCTGTGAGGCAAATGTTTTATTATTTGAGAGTGTGAAATGAAAGAAATAGAAAGCATAAACATTGATGTTTAGAGTAAATATCCAGCCCCGCCTACGGTCAAGTTAAATTACGCTTTTCCATGCTCGGCGGCTCCGACAAAGTGTCTACTCCCGGCTCCGTCTTCAACTTTCTCCTTAGGTAAATATCTTTAGTTTTATTATTTTTGTTTAATTTTTAAATTCTAACCTAGTTTAAAAAAATTTCTCAATATGATTTAAAAATTAGTTTAATGATTAGATGTTTAATTTTTTGGCTAAATATAGTTTAATAGATAAATTGTTTGAGTTTTTAGTTGATTAATTGATAATTTATTTGTCGATCCATCTTGTTTAATTGATAATTTATTTATTGATTCATTTTATTTAATTGATAAATTCTAGTCTAATGTAATTCTATTTCTAGTCTCATGTAATTTTATTTAGTAGTGAAACATATATCTTTATCTTGTTGAGTATATCACTATGATGCAACTATATATCTTGTTAATACTCTGGTAATTGATAAATTTTAGTTTCATGTAATTCTATTTCTAGTCTCATGTAATTCATTTATACTGTAATTATGTATACTGCAATTCTATATCGTAATTCTATTTTATTTACTGCAATTCTATATCTTTGTTTTAGTTAGTAGTTGATTAATGAATTCTAATCTAATGTAATTGTATAAATTGATTGATTAATAGGATGAAAAGGCTTTTTCGAGTGTATCACTTCCAGAAGAAAGGCGAATCTAATAGTTCAAGTGCCGCAGTTGAAGTATCCACCAGTTGAATTTTACCAGCGCTTAGCTAATGAAAGAGAAATAAGTGTAGAGCTGACATTCTGGTGATCATGGGATAGGAAACAAATTTCGAGTTCCATCCGGATATTCAGAATGAGTCTAAGGAAATCTTATACGAAAAAGGTCGCATCGACCTCATGACGATGATTTTTCTTGGACTCAATTTTGGTAAGTTTAAATCGTCGATTTAATCAATTTGGTATGATAAATATATTGTTAGTTGGCTTGAGTATAGTGTTCACGAAGATAAAGCATATTGTTTTGCACTTGTTATTTGTTTAAATAATGATAAATTATGGTGGTGAAACCTTTGTTGGATTTAAAGAATGGAATAACCTGTTAGGTTTTGTAACGACCCGCCCGAATTAGAGCCGCCCACAGTGGTCATTAAAATCGAACACCCGAGTCACCCAGGCTTGATGGGCGACTCGGTTTAAAATACAATTCGTTTAAATCAAAATGTGATCATGATTAAGTTTCGAGTAAACGGTTTTAAAATTTATAATCCATCGGTGATATCGAAGCTTGTGAGCCCATATATATATACCGCAACGTATCCCCGAAATAAAATGGCATGTAAACTAGAAATTTCCTGACGAATTAATCGTCTTGTATCCACGAATACAAGAAAACTAGCGACCCGACAAGGCTAAAGTTTCAAAAAGTTGACATAGCATCAAAGCCGGTTGTGAGGATTACTGCGCCCACCCGATCTTTCTTTAGCCACTCGAACAAAACTTCTGAAACGGCCTTGCTCAGTAGTAATGCAATGACTGGCAAATGAAATGCCGCCCAATGCGAAAAGGGTGTAAGCCGCGAGGCAGTGGCTGCCAGGGGTGAGGCTGCAATCTGAGGCAGTGATGATAATATAATAGTCAAAATATGAATAAAATACGTATATCAGGAATTTCACAAGGTATGTTCCATGAGGAAATCTCGAGACATAATACATGAAGATATAATAGAGGTTGTGGCTTTTAATTTGAGAAAGAAATCAATAAGAAATTAAACCGGCGAATAAAACTGCAGTCGTGAACCTCATCTACCATCAGCGATATACCGTCCTGTTTAATGCGCGTATACTCAATCCGTCTACTGCGGAATGGACTAATCAACAATCTTCAGCGCTTATACGCGGTATAAAGGCCAAAACAGCTTATACACAAATTATAAAGGCGCGCGTATACACAAAGTATAAAAGCATCGCTCATACACTAAGTCTGAGGCACGCATTTCTTATACACTGAGTATAAAACACATAGGTCTTATACCTTAAGTATAAGGCCACTTGCTTGTATGTGCTCACCGTAGTATAGAGACCCACGTCGATATTCTGCGACAAAGTGATTAAAGACTTCATCATTTCTTATGCAGTATAAGGCCAAACCTTGTATTATACGTAGTATAGAGATACGCCCGACGATGCCTGCTTGTGAAAGCGATCAAAGAAGTGGCGGCTCTTATGCAGTAAGGCCAAAACGCTTGGCTATACGTAGTATGGGGCCAATGGCGTCACGTATCACCGAGGAGGTACTTCTAATCACTGTAATCCCACGACTATAGGTGGCCCCGATACTCAAAATTAAACGAGTCATAGATAACTCTGCCATCCTTACTCTGACCTTTGACTACTCTGCTCCCCAAGCGAAACCGATATCCAAGCCTTGCGGCTAAAACATCTACTTGTCGTAAAAATTCAACCTTGATCGCTTGTGAATGAAGTGAGTGCGACAAGGCCACAAGGAAATCATAAGTCTTGAAATAGAATACGAGAAATCGAAATATAAGTTGGGAGTTGACTATTACTTACCTCAGCCGTCTTGGCCGCCACGAGAATAAATGCATGTCGTATAACAATTACATGTATATCATTCTCACGTAATCATAACCTGATGACATGTATATCATTAAGCATAATCGTATCATAATAACGTATATGTCGTTCTCACATAATCATATAAATAACGGGTTCATGATTTAAAAGTAGAAATGCGTAAAAAGTAACACCAGAGCAAATCTTCCTTTCTGCTTAAATACCCATGAGCAACCAGCAACAATCGAAATGCTTGCCGCTTTCCCGCGTCCCGACTCATGACACGAGAAAGTATAATCGAGACCTACTCTTATACGGGCGTTGCAGAAGATACATAACTTGACTCTTGGGGAGGCTTGTCTCTAGCAGTCCTAGCATGGCGGATAAACTGGAATTATAATCCCGTGGACATGCTTGTCAGGTTCCGCTGAATTCCATCTTATCAAACTTTCTGCATTACAAATCGACTTATAAGTCGTTTCTAACTAATCATTGAGTCCATGGTGTAATCCCATGCTCCGAAATATCGAATTATAACTTTCGACTTAGGTTACACTTTTCAATATTGATTTCGTCGCGATTTAACATCGCCTTAACTATAATAAGGTCCCAGTATAACCTCTACATTTAAGTCTTATAAAAATATCACATAAAGGTATGAAAACCTAAAAGTCAACGCTAAAATTGTGCGTCCTCAAGCGATCTCAATCTTGAATTGTCGCTCAGAATAAATGCAGAACCCGCTAACCAACTAAGATTTGCTTCGTAAAATTGATTATGGAAAAAGTCAACTAAAAGTCAACTATGTGAAACCCAAGAAATATCTCGCGGGCAGGAAATTTCTTTTTGCTTTCGAAGAGAATGATGGGAGAAACAATATTGACCTGATCTTGAGTTTGGCGACAATGAAGAGAAATGGAAAAATGAAATTTTTTAAGGGGAGAGAGACGAAGATTTCGACCATAGCATGAAAAAGATGATGATGAAGTGTTTGATAATGATGATGTGGAAAGATAAACATGCATTGATATTTAAAAACTTCGAGTAACCGTTCGGTTTTCGGTTAATTTCTCCGATTATCGTGCCAAATCTCAGCGAACCCGATTCAGATAAAATATTCCGTGGCAAAACTTCTTAGAATTATAAATGTAATTAAACAAAAAATTTCTGAGAAATAATATTATCATCGAGATTATTTAAAATATCCCGGGTCTTGATAGAAAATTTAAATTTTTTTTTTTTTTTAAGTAACGTTTTATTGGGTTTGGTACTTTCATTAGCCGATGGCGAGTGGTAGTTACCGTCGGGTTGCGTGCACAAATGTCATGATCTTTATGAGGGCAGAAGCAAAATATTGCGTATTCGTTGATGAGGGCCAGGACCAAAATAATATTGAGTATAAGAGCTGGTGTGGCATCAGCTTGTAGCTAGTAGGTATCTTTTTAAAGTGTGGTTTTCGTTCAGGAGATGGCAGTACGGCGACTCTCCTTATAAAGGGATTCGTTCAATTAATTTAGGCTTTGAAGGAAGTAACAAAATTTTAGCAATGATATTTTAAATTCTACTCAAAAAACAATACCGTACTTTCTCCTAAGATTCCAAGTCACTTTGTCTTCTTTGTTCTTTTTAAAATAAGCTGCCTGATTATTAGATGAATCGAGGGGATGATTTTTTTTTTGTGTTGATTAATCAGAATGGGTGATTGTGGTGGGAGTGAACAAATGGTTGTTGTTATTCGCTATGTTGATAGTGCGGAGTCTTGTTAAAGAGCGGTTTCTTGGCATTATTGCATATTTAAAAAAGAGGCCAGTGTGATATCACTTAAAGGCCTTTGTTGATTTGTTGTCCCAAAATGGTTTGAGTTTGTCTTAGTATTCGAGGGCAAGGTCCACATCAACCTCGCAATATGAAAGGCCGGTTGGGTGGGTTGTGAACTTTAATTCAAAATGAGAATTCATCAGCTTACTATGTACATTCATTTAGCCATTCCTTCGGTTGGCACTGAATTTAACGTGCGAGTCTCGTCCCAGTGTTAATGAAGAATTTTGTTGGTAGGTTAATCTCGCCATTGCACACACATTCGCTCCTCAATGAGAATTGCCTCAAGGGAAACAAGCAAAACACTATAAGGACTTGATTGAGGAATGTGAGATAGAAACTAGAAGTGGACGGAATCAACAATTAGGCATAGTTCGAGCAGGTGATACTCGTTGGGGTTCTCATTTCAGGATTATAAATAGTTTAAGGACTTTGTATGTGCCATTGATTGGGGTACTTCATGAAATAGCAAATGATGCTTTCATTCGAAGGTCGGAAGCCAAAAATATTTTTGGATTTTTCTAAAATCCATTTGACTTTATCTTTTGGTTATTTTTTGTTGTTTGATGTTTTTCGCGATCGCGCATGATTTGAATTTAACTTTACAAAGACATGATCAAGATCTCTTGAATGCCTTGTATCTATTGATATTGCCAAAAGAGCTTGAAATGAGAGATGAGCGTAGGGAAGAACTTTTGTCTAAGGTTGTGGCTTGTTGCAATAAGGTTGATGTTGTTGTTCACGACATGGATGCCGTATGTCAAAGGAAAGAATGCTAGGAAAAAACCTTCAGTGTCAACTACGTCATTACAGAATGATTGTTTGTTGCGTAGGCTTGCTAAGAGAAGTTAGAGGAATTTTCAAAAAAACTTCTCCCCATCCTCTCGGTTTTGGCTCTTCAACATGAAGCTTTCTTGATTTTTAAATTAAATCTTTCTCTTTGATTTTGATCTTGAAACATAATCCACAAAGAATCGGCCTCAACATTTCGCTTCAAATCCATATAATTTTTGCTATTTTTGGCCGAGTGTGTGTAACTGACTTCGATATGCCCGTCCTCTTCTCCTAATGGTTCTTGTTCACTACTCCGAGGCGATTCCGGCGAGGTTGAAGGGGGGCTATCGAATCAACAACCTTTGTGGTGGAATTGATCAAGAAACTAATCGGCCCATTTTTGTATTCTTGTCGGCCTCTTCATCTCCACTTACGATCGGCCTTGGTATTTAAGTGTGGTTGTGATCCTTCATCTCCTCTGCATGCGCGTGGGTCGAGCCAAGGGCGGAGGAGAGGTTCAGTGGGGGTGTTGGTAGTTATTTGATGATGGAAGACCATGAAGAAGAAGAAGAAAGCAGAAAGATCCTCAGCCCAGGAGGTAGTGTCGATGATGGTGGGCTTTCATTCATCGACCAGCCCATTTCAGTGTGCGTGTTCTAGGATCATAGAGATTGACTTGGATGGGTGTTAGCGATGATAATCACTTAATCGGTGGTGTTTGAATGGGAGAAAAAGCGGTTCATGCTTCCAAGGTGATGTTTAATCCCTCCTCCCGATTAAGGACAATTCGAATCACGGCGGTTGTGGATGGGCTGTTCACTTCATCCGGCGATGATGCGAGGTAAGATCTGCAGTGATTTGATGTCTGTGTTAGTGATAGTGAAAAAAATCGGTTGTGTTGGATAAATCGGTCCACACCACCACGTTTCAACTAACCTTGAAATTAGTTTGATTTCGGTGTCGCGTAGTGTGGGGGTTGCGGGTGAAACCACTTGTTTTTGGTAGGTGGCTCCGGTGGGTGGTCTTTGTGGGAAAGTCTGGCTGCTTCGAGGTGTTGGGAGGCGGAGTCGTGGGAAAGCGAAAAGTCGCGTCTGACCACGAGAAGGTCAAAATACGAGGTGGTGAATTCTGAGGGTGGAGGTTGCGGGGTGAATCTACTTGTCTTCCAGGCCGAGGCGGCTCAGTGGAGGTCACCAGGTGGGAAAGTCGGGTGCATTGAATCTTTGGGAGGCAGAGTCTCGGGGGAAGGCCTGAGCCGCGTCTGACACGAAAAAGTCGGGTCCGCCCAGGTGAACCGCGTGGAGTTAGTCGACTTCGAGCCGCGTGGATCCGACAGCGATTGCCCTAGCGTTGGGGTTGAGATCCGTGATCTTTAATACTCTTGGATGGTCGGGTAGTGCGCAAGGTGCGCCACAAATTCTCGAGGAAGTTATTAAAGATAATAGAATTGTTGGTAATGGCCTTAGATTAGAACATTATGATCTAATGGATAATGAAGATGATGTAGTACTTGATGAGAATGATGAAATTCCATTCGTAGAAACTTGGGGTTATTGCTTGATAGGATGCTTTACGGGTCCTTTCCCGGGTAGGCAAGCACTTAATTCCCTAGTTAATTCATGGAATGTGAAATGCAGAATTATACACTTATCTGGTGGCGGGTGTGTTTAGGTTTTCAGTGGTGAGAGGATAGGTTTAAGGTTTTTAATGGAGGTCCGTACACAGCCGGAAAACTCACTATGTTGAGGTGTGGCTGGCGTCGTGCCTGAGGATGATCTTTTTACAAGTGTTCCCACGTGGGTTTTATTTCTGACGTACGCTCACCATTATGGAGTGAATACGGAAGCTAAAAGTAAAATTGCCTCCAAAGTTGGAATTCCCATGTATCTGGAATAAATTCCTTAAAGGCGTGCAAGAAATGAGTTATGCCCATTCAACTTAGTGGATGTGGATTAATGAGGTAAGCCGCCGGTACTAGAATTTGGTGTCAAATTATCCGGGTGGTAAAAGGTATACCCAAAAAGTTACCTATGAATGTTATCGGAGCCTGCATTTGTGATTGTAAATCCTTCGGTCCTCAATGTGTTTAAGTGTCGAAGAAGGTGCAAGTTGTTGAAACACCCATTTGTTCCTACTCAGGTTGCTCCTTCCCAGTGCTCCTTTTCTTTAACCAGTACGGTTGTTAACTTTGGTACCGGTTATTCTAAGGTTAATCGATCCAGTACCGTCTTAAAATTTCGCGCTAATGCGCCTAAGGTCCAGCTGCCTAAGGCGGGTAACAACTTTGAAAATGGCTCTCTTACGAGGCAAATGTAAATGTGGATATGGCTCTTACTCCTTGACGAGAGGGGCCAAGGCTCAAGGGGGTGGTTAAGGGTAAAATTTGTTAGCCGCTGACCACCGGTGAACTTGTGAGCTTCGTTTGAAGGCTCTTAATGCTATGGAAGGGGCTGATGGCGCTGTGTTGAGGGGATGGTTTAATTGTCGAAGGGGTGACTTAGTTTCTTACGCATTAGCAATCTTGATCATGCGGGTGGAGTGTGGCGGCGTGTAACAAAAAGAATCTTAATGGCCGCGGAGGAGGCTGTATCCTCTCCCGATTTCTTGATCTTGGTTGATAAGTGTTTATTATATAGTGTTTTGAGGCCCTAATTACGTATTAGGCGATGTTATTTTTTACCTTAATCCGATATAATTTTACCTTTGTTTTAAGATTTTATTTGAGTTTAGGCGGAGTTATGTCGGTTAAAGTGAAGAAATGGGCGCTTGAATTGAAGATGGCTTGATCCTTTAAAGGAGTTCATGAGTCGTGATCCAAGAATAAGGGATTCGGCCACGTATTTATTAGGTTATGAAACCTATAAAAGAGGAGAGATTAGAGTAAAAGAGGATATCTTTGATTCAGGAAAAGAAGTCATCGAAAGTTGTCGGAGCTACTGAGGCGCGCCGTTGGAAGTTGGAGTTGATTACTTTTAATTGGTTTGAATATTTTAATTGAGTTATTTTATTATTAGGATGAATGCTATTAATTCCATGTATTTATTTATGTCTTTTATTATGGTAATTTTATTATTAGTCGGGACCGTGATGTAGTTGGATCGGATGATTTGATTTTCTTGGAGTTAATTTATTTCTAGTTTAAATAATTAGATTATTGTATAATTAGTATTTAATATCTTGATACCCGATATTAAATCGTTCATATATAAGTGATTAATTCTTTGAAATAGGGTTATTAAACTACGAATTAATGTCAGTTTCACGTGTTTCAACACCATAGAGATATAAGTAATGCGTGTGCAATTTAATAAGCATAAGTTATTAAAAAGATCTCACATTTTAAGTATCGTAGAGATATAGTTAGTTTCTTAGGAGACTTAATTGGTGTTAAGCGAAGTAATATCAATTGTATAGGAATGATTTTGTTATGAACTAATAAGTAACTCACCCAGATAAATTGAATATGACGATCAGGTAATCATGTGCCACGGCCCATGCCGAATATTAAATGCAAATCCATACTTTTGCATTAGTTAGTATTAGCTAATTTAATTGCTTAGTCAATTTAGTTAAGTAGTCTAGATAAAGATTTACTCTTGAATTATTAGTTAATTAAGGATTAAAGAAAAAGACCTAGTAATTAGTATATTGGAATTTGTGTGAGGCGATCGTTCTTGTCGTTATATTCTTGGCCAACGGCCAGGACTCAGGCCGGAACACCAGTATCCAAGTTGGGCGCCGTTGCAGGGGAGTTCGATACTACTAATATTAGTTTAATTTCGGTTCACTTAGCAAATTGGATTTTATTATATTATTGTTTAGCTAGATTTATCTCTTTTTATTATATTATTGTTTTAGTCGTGACCATTTCAGCGTTGTGGAGAATTGTTCTTTGATCCGAGATTGAGAAAAACGGCTAGGAAACTAAATTCGGAGGCTGAAGAAGAAGCGGTGAGGATTCGTCTACATGGCCAATAATAGCCAATCTTACCCCGGCGGGTGATTGATATTCATGGGGATGACGATGACACAGTGCCTCGGATGACTTTGAGGATTATGCATTACTGCATTAGAGGGAGTTAAGCTATTTCGCATCTTCGAGCCGCCCGCAATCAGTACCCGACAACTTTGGGTTGAAGCTGCTTGATCGACATGTGAAGAATCATGTGCAGATTCAATGGCACAGGTCGCCGTTTTTAATGAGCATTTAGTAAATTCATGGAGATAAGCTTCTTTACTCTAAAAGTAAATGGTGTTCAGTGATTCGCGTATTTCCTTTCTCTACATCACAGGCGAGAGCAAAGGAGTGGTGGAATGCTCAAAATCCCTACGAGATGTGACCCACGTAGGAGCAAGTGAATTTTGAATTTTTAGCCCGATATTTTCCGCGTCAAAATCCACCAAATTGAAGAATGACGTTGTGTGTTTCCAGCGAATGAAGATGAGATGGTTGGTGAGGCTTGGGAGCGGTTTCGAGGTCTACTCGAGAAAGTAATCCCCAATCGTAGCTCCCCGACCTTATTTAGTCTGAGCCTTCCATAATGGGTTGGCGCCCAAACACTGCTTTTATATTAGATGTCTCTTTGGAGGGCGTTTGATAAGAGAGCGCCCGATGACTTATATCTTATTGGAGGAATTATGCGCTGTCAGCGCCAGCCAGTCCTCGGCGCATACTTTCGTAGAGTGGGTTTGGGGTCCTTGAGATTGATGAAAAGACAAAATTTGGAAGCGCAGTCGCCTCACCATAATTCGGTTAAACGACTTCTGTGATGGACATGGTGGGCAAGGATCGTAGAATATGGTTCCACGTTATTGTACTACAATGAGTGGTAATAATGATACTATCTTTGTCTTGGAGGCCTACAGGCAAGTTGATAGCCATCAATTTGTCGGCAGAAGGCTGGTGCATTCTCCGATAACTACAATAATAATTGGAGAACCGCTGATTCTCTTGGAGTAGCAACCAAAATAATGATGAGACCACGAGGGATTTTAGAATCCAATCCAAATTCGAAACTTTGAAGAGTCGGTTGGATAAGATTGAGGTTGTTAACTCGAGTAGTGGAAAAAGACCGAGAATAAGTGCAACCTTGAGAAGTGTAGAGCAGCCAATTGGGCCGATTAAGGCTGAAGCATTGAATAATAGAAATGGTTCCACTTCGAAGCAACTCTGAAAAGAACCCGTAAAGGCATCACGCGTCACGATCGGCTACCTTGATAGTAAAGTTTAGAGGTTGAGGTGAGCGCTACGGAAGCGACCACGGGGAGAAGCATCTTGACCCAGCGGGGAAGTTTCCGTTGATAAATCTAACATTTAAAGAATATGTCCCACCCGCATTTCGCACCACCAAGGCTTGAAAGAAAACGGATGCTTTCGATTTACTTTAAATTTCTTGATATGTTTAAAGTTGTATATTAACATTCCTTTTTGCGAGAGGCCATGGCTTGATTCAGTATCTTGAGTTTATGAAAGATGTTTTTATCCAAGAAAAGGCGGTTGAGGAACATGACGTCTTAATAGTGAAGAGTGTTCATGATAATCCAACGAAATTGCCGCAAAAGTTAAAGATCCAGGGAGTTTCTGATCACTTGTGCAATCGGTGGCATTAGTTTGAGTAAGCGTTATGTGATTTAGGTGCAAGTATCAATTTGATGCCTTTGTCGAGTATGTCATAGGTTAGGTTTAGGGAGTCGAAATTACAACCATTTCTTTGATAGCCGATAGATACATTGTGTACCCGTATGGTGTCTTGAAGATGTTTTGGTTAAGGTAGATAAGTTTATCTTTCCTGGCGATTTAGTTGTACTCGATATGTCAGAAGATAGAAATCCACTTTGTGCTAGGTAGACCTTTTCTAGCTACTAACAGAACCACTTATTGATGTTCATAAGGACAGTCATCTTAAGAGTGGGGGAGGAGCAAGTTTGTTTTTTTGACATCGCGTAAAATTAACAAAGTTCATGATAACCAAAATGATTGTTTTCAATTGATGTGGTTTTATACGTTAGTCACGGCTTAATGCCTTTGAAAGTGAGTTAAAGTCTCGAGATGTAGTAGAGTTATGTCTAACAAATACTAAAGGGAGAACTTGTCATCACGAAAACTTATTATTATTATCATTGGTAGCATATATGGATGCGAGGCCTACTACGTTATACCGTGGTAGAAGGCGTTATGAGGAACTAGGACATAGTGTATCAAAGTTGATACCATCTGATGAAAGCCACCGCTTGAGTTGAAGGCTTGCCGCACACTAAATATGCTTTCTTCGTGGCGCTAATGAATTGTTATTCTTTCTTAACTTTGTTGAGTGAGGTGTAGGAAGAAAAACTTACCGGGGTGGAGGCTATGGTATTTGGTTGAATGATAGCGGACATTAAGAATTACCGATACTTCCCTTTGTGCATCATCGGGCTACACCTGCCCAGGGATGGTGCCCAAATCCAAGCTATCAACCTCGGAGGCAATTAAATCCTAATCTCGAAAGAATTGGTAAAATTCTGAAATACGGATGCGGGTATAATTTATCCTATTATTCGAGATAGTGCTTGGGTGAGTCGGTACAAGTTGTACCAAAGAAAGGGGGTAATGCGCATTTAAGACACTATTGGTATGTCTCATATACGTCTTGTTTATGGTAAAGCTTATGCTTCAGTGGAGCTTGGCTGTCTGACGCGTTGGGCGGTGAAATCTCTAAATTTTGATCTGAAGGATGCAGGTGCAATGAGATTGATGGATCTCAATGAGCTTGAAGAGTTTTGTTTGGAGCTTATGAAAATGCAAAAATTTACAAGGAGCGAACCAAGGTTAATCATGATAAGCGAATCTCGCCTCGCGAGTTTCAAGTTGGACAACAAGTTTTGTTGTTTTAATTCGAGCTAATTTCCGGAGTAAGTTGAAATCTAAAGTAGTGCGGACGTTTCGCATTGCAAGTTTTCCACATGGTGCGGTGGAAATAACTTCATGAGGAGAAAGGGCACTTTTTAAAGGTCGATGGTGAGCGCTTGAAACATTATTATGGTGGACATGTGGAAAGGTAAATACGGTGTGAGTAAATGTTGTGTGCACCGCTCATTGAATGAGTCACGAGGTCCTTACGTCATTTAAAGGCGTTAAGCGTAAGCTGACTTATTGGGGAGAGCATTACGATCTTTAGATTCTTCAGTTATTTTATTTCTTAGTTTAAAATCTTTCTACTTACAATACTTTATTTTTTGGTACGCGATAGCCATTCATAACAACTTCTGATAAACAAATACATAATGAAAATAATAAAAAATAAGACAATATATATATATATATATATATATTTGTATATATATATATATATAATCAAATGAATAGATATTGATTTTGCTTCATATCACGCGTTGGAAGTGTTGTACTGTGGCGGATCCATATAATATATGTAATCGATGCTTGGTAGTGATGTGTCCAGCATGATGACTATTACATTATTCGAATGACGTACTTAGTAGCAAAATATACATAAGCATTAGTATGAAAATTAGCTACTAGTTAATTTAAAATAAATTATAGTGTCTTTAACCACTATATTATATGAATGCCTTATGATGAATGATAATCAAGCCCTACCGTGCTTTTTGTAGTATATCCACGGATGGTATGCGTACACTTATGTGGAGAGATAAATGTGAACTTTACTCGGCGCGCGGTGGTTTTCATCAACCAAATACACATCATACAAGTACGTAGTAGAAAATATATTAATAACTATATATATTGGCAAATAGATCTCTGAAACATTTAGAATATATTATTATCGTTACACTTATGTAAATGCATATAGTGGTAGTGGTTAACGGTCGCGTGTGACCGCTCTTTTCGCGTTATCCAATAGAAACATGATCAACGAAGATTCACCTCAAAACAACTTCCGGGCATTTGAACTTCAAATGAATCACGCCTATTGTAGTGAGTATAAAACTTACAAAAATCAAAGCGTGTATGATGGTCGATGTAATCGCGCCACCGAGGATAATCCTACGAGATAAGCAGGTGAAGGGCGAGCAGGTGAAACTTTTCTCACTTACTTTGTAAGCTGGCTTCCTTATTGAATCTTGAGGCCTGAAAATCGGTTTCACTATTTAGTATGAATGACAACTAATCATATATTGAAGTTATCACAACTAATCATATAATTTATTTTTGTACGCTTCTTTTTGTAAGGAAACGATCTTAGGTCATGTCTGATAAATGTATCGATGGATCACATAGTAGTGATCTACGCCTCGACAATCGACATAAAGATGTACTTCTGGCGGAGACAATCTCTTTAAAATAAGCTCTCGCTTAGTCGACTTTCAATTGGATATTGTGAATTTTTCGGCCCTCTTTCCCCGAATACTAATCGATCGACCTTAGAATACGATGGTGAATCACGAGACATGTCACAAAGAGCTACCACTGAAGAAAATTAGTATAAAACACAATTTAATGATTTGAGCAACAACTAGTACCCTAAAATAATAGTTATAACAACTAAAGCAGTCATGCCGTATAGAGCATTATTTTATGACATATAAGTCGTCTTGGGTTCTATATGGAAATACATATAGCAATACATATAGTGATACATTATCAGTTATATCCTTGAACAAAAAACTTGGCAAAGTTATTACACACAAACTCAACATATAACATCAATAAAAGTATTAAAGAAATACCTCTGGAATCAAATTGGGACCAATGTAGGCAAGCACCACGACCGCTCTTAGCGTAGAAACTGTGAAGTGAAGGTGTGTCGTCTTAAATACAATTTTTTGTCACGACGTACTTTGAAATTGGGATCTTCTGCCCAGTGTCTTAACTTATGTCGCATTTTCGGCACCGTTTGTTTGATTCGTGGACACTTCGAAATTTTGGACAGATACCGTCTCTTTCCAAAAAATACGGTCTTTTTGTTGCCATTGTAAGTACTAGATCCGTAGTACTCGCCCCTGCGTGACGCGCTTTTTGCTAGTACGTCGTTGGGACCCGACAAAACAATTCTTCATACGTAAAGGGTGTAGGTAATAGCCTCACTGCCGATTACTCATTTAAGATTATTTCCACATAAAATATAAGTCTTAGAAATTAGATATAGATAAGTTTTTAGAAGCTTTACTCGCCCATCGCTGCGCGCGTCATGCGATGCGTCTCGCGAACTTTCCCGAGCTTCCTTCCGCAACGTGTCGTTGCCTGATCGGTGTTTTTTAATTTTGTCTTTGCATTGGTTTTAGAATGAAACAAAATTATCTAAGTTGTTAAGTATATAATAAGTAAATATATTGATATAAAAAAAGTAGCTTACAATTTGTTCCATAATTGACTTCTTCAGCAATCTTGGCAACACTCTTATTTTGCGCTTTGTGAATTTGATTCACTCAATTGCTACATAAGTATTACACAATACTACGTTAGTATAAATTTCTAAGTTTTAAGTGCAATCTAATTGCAGCCATCTTTTCCTCTACTTTTCTCTGAAATCATTCAGTTTTCCCTGACCTTAAGGCATTTATATCTGGGGAGGTTTCAAAATAATATTACCTTATAGTAGCATTCTTTGGATAACTTTGCATGAAAACTTAAATGTTTTGCCTTTTTGAGTCATGTCAATGCCAATGACTCTGCCCCAACTCAAAAGCAAGCTCATGAAACATAATTTAATTAATTTATACGAAACTAATGTTATTTATTGCTTTCACATAAATATATCTATATACATACATGTTTACATATGTAATCCATGTACAATCCAAAGTCAAAAACTTGAAGTTAACATATTTTTTTTGCTTATTGCCATACATGCGATGCGGTGTATTTGTCAAAGGGACGTCGAGCGAGCAAGCAAACGATATATTCACGAATGTGGACTTGTTTGGGCGATTGGTTGACCATCAAATATTGAAATCAAGCTACAAATAATAAATACACTTAAAATAATTTGAAAGTAAATAGTAAACCAGCAGCATATACAAATGACAATGTATACAGAATAATTTTAGAACAATATAGTAACTTAAATTTGATCATTACTTACACCCAGCAATAACTTTTTCATTGAAACAATTGTTGAATATTGATTCCATTCAAAACCTATTTTTGAAGATAACAAATTGTTTAATGTCAGACTAATCCGTTTTCAGTGAACATGTATTCGAGGATTTATTCTAAATAAGTTCGAGTGCTAAAATTGTTGATCGGAAGTTGGGAGGCTCGTTGATGAGTCAAACAAAGCATGAAACCTTTCAAGGAGCTCGTGTTCTTCTTTTTTAATAGGCGTTTGTAAGGAAACTCTCTCTTAAGTATTTTGTCGTTTAAATTTGTGAGTATAGACTTTTGCCATTTAAATTTGATTGTGTTTGAAAATCGAAGGTCCGTAGTTTCAAATCTTAAGTATAGATTGATTCATGGTTAAGTCTCGTACAAATGACTGTGTGGCATTTCGTTTCGAGAATTAGCTTAAACTTGATCGTTATTTTGGGAATTGACACTTATGAACCGTGAGACAGCGAGAGGTGCCGGTCGCGATGTCGAGACCGCCCGAGACCCGGAGTAGGTAAGTCCGATGATCGAGACCACTGGACCTACCGATAAAGGTCACACGAGGCGGGCTTATAGCGGGTTGCGCCGCACAGTCCGTGAGGGCTCGTAGAGACCCACGGTCTCCCGATGGAGTGCAATTCACCAGGCAACACCGACTCAAAATTTGTGTATATAAGTCCCCTATTTCAAAACCTAAACTAACTTTACTGACTATTTGAAACCTAATTTCGAGCATTTATTTCTTTGATAAGCAAAAAGGCAAAAAGTCATAACTACCATTTATTACTCCATAATCTTTAGTGAGAGTTTCAGTTAATGTGACAATTCGTTTCTTTCTGTGAGCATTTATTGTTTTTAAGTGAAATCCTTATTATTAGGAAGCATGGGGTTACTATTACAGGTTGAGTAGTACTGAAATCTAAGAGTGTGTTCTTGGGTTCCCGATCTAGGTTGATTGGGAGTTGAAATCCTTAGCTGGTAGCTTAGGTCATTTAATTGTAGGCTAAGTGTTTGATAATAGGCTTGAGAGAAGTTCAGCTTTGTGTGTAATCAAACATTTCTTAATGAATTATCTTTGCCTGCCAAAATCGAGGTTGGTTGGAAGCTTGCAGTCGGCGATAGGGGAACGAGCTTCGCTAATATCTTAATGTATTGTATTTCTTCTTCCCTTACTCTTTACTTTAAGTCGCCGTTATATTATTACTAATCTTGTTGTTTTATTATTTGGTAATCATTCTCGAGCTTAGGTTATCGGGTTATCCATTTAGAGCGTATTCTTATTATTTTGTAATTCCGCGTTGTTAAATTAAAACTCAAAAGAGACAATTTAACGTAAAACTATATTAAACGCCTCACAGGTTGAATCTAGGCTAACAACAATTTCTCTCTTACACTTACGCTGTTAAGCTTCCGTTTTTAGGGAGTATGTTGGGCAAATATCGATATCGTAAATACATTGCTTGACGTAGTGGCATCATTATTAGAAATACCGTCTCCCTTAATCCTACAAATAAAAAAATCACATGAAATAGTCAAAACATAAAATATAATATAAAAACATGAATTACTTGACATAATTAAAATATACAAAAAACAAATAAACACGTACATTTATTTTTTCCTCGTTTCCTTTTAGTACCGGCTCAGTATGATACTATATTGTTTCCCACTGTGTGGTGTCAAATACCCTCATTATGACCGGGTTTTTGCATAAGAGCACTTTACATTGATATCTCTCAATGATCTAACTCCTACAAATGGGTCATCTTACGACATGAATCTTTAACTTGATGTTCTCGGATTTATGTTGGCTTGTTAGAAAGAAGAACAATCGACCATTTAGAGCTAAATGCATCACTAATGTAAATCACTTGGTTAGCTTGTGAAGCTAGTATGAATGAGTCATCTTTTGAACCAACCCTATTCAAGTCTACTCTTACAAAACTCAATTCATCAACCTGCTTTCCATATTTATTCTCTACCCGACGTACAACGAACAAGGAAGCTTGGAAACCGACTAATCCGACTCCGCCTTATGTTCAATCGCCACCAAAACTATTTTTTGGCATAAATAGGGTTTACGTCTTTAGCATTGTGATTTCTAGTTCTCGGCTACAAGTGTGACTCGTTGTTACCGTAGACCTATTTTCATCTTGTTCTTTGGTGTATACGTGTACCCATTGACGATTAATAGAACTATCAGAAAAAATGTGCATCGGGACTCAAGCGATAGCAATTTCATTATATACGTGAAAGCGAGTTAGCATTTATATTTGATGTTAGCCACATGATTTTTTCCAGCCGAAGAACCACGAAATGCGATTGTGTGTGTAACTCGCCCTTGAGCCACCTTGACTCCACTTGCACGGATTATCTTATTCAAAATTGCGATGCTTTATGCGTGTCGATATATGATCCCAACACAAATACATTGTTGTTTAGGATGTACCAGGGTGTGTGTTTGTTCCAACTTTGGAGTATTCTACAGCATGAATTCGCTTACATATATTCCCTCGCTTACCGTTGCGGCACGGCGAGGTATTGGAAGACCTATGTTCTCTAAATTTGTCGTATACTCGGTCTGAAATTCCTCAGCTTCTTATTAAGTACCTCGGCGTCTGACCACCGGCCGGAGCTTTTGTTTTGACATCACTTCAAAAGTTCCTTACCTTCAAAAGGGTACATCACGCACCTCAAATTCGGTGGCCCGTACTCTTCTATCTCAACTAAATGAGCTTGTAAGTGCTATATTAATATCAAAGAAAGATGGTGGAAAATACATTTCCGTCATGAGAGATCTTAACAATTCGGCTTGTAAAATTGGTAATTTATCGGGAGATTAATCACCTTTTCTGAGATAGTCTTGAAGAATAAACATAACTGTAATTGTTACATGGCACACACTCATGGGCGAGAATAAATGTACCCACTTTGGAATCAAATTCTCCGCTGAGGATATGGCAATCGTATGACTTAACGCCTTCATCTTTACAGATCTTTCCAGCAAGCCCAGACTTAGATGTTTGATGAATAGCCTGGGGAACCTTAAGCGATCTCGAGTCTAACATAATTTTTTCTCCTTCTTAGTAGGTACTACTTAATTTGTGGAGTAATATGTTTTGCATCCATCTTATCACGGGTCACCGGTCTTCTCTTGTTGATTATATCCAGTCGCCCATTGAATTCTCTACTGTGCTTGTTTTTACCCTTTGTACTAATAATGTAGATCTGAGAACTTTTCGGTGATATTTTTTCTCTTGATGCATAAGGTCTATGAAGTGTCGATAGCTAAATCCTTCGATAAGTTGCTTTCCATTGAGCACATTTCTTACAAAACCCACTAGGCAATTTTGCCGACTTAGAAATTTCCTTCCCCAATGGATTTGCGAGTTCTTCGCTTTTATCAAATACCTATTTGGCCTATTAAAATGAGGAGGTCCACGATTTTCACATTTACATCCAAACATTAAAACGCTTTCCTATATCCGTACTCGTTCGGCGGTAAAACCTCTCGATGCCCGTGTAAACGCCTTTTTACTATGTTAATCGAAATGAAATCGGTTTGTCTTGTAGCTTGAGGGCATGCATATTGCTTTCTTTTCTATTTATATCGGATAATAAATTTTCATAAGCAAAAGAAGAAAGTCATTCCTTGTTCCCAAACCCTTGCATAGCCCTCAAATTGAAGTTGTGTCTTTTCCTTGCGTATCGCCTCATCACTACTTTCTCCCCTTGACAAATTCAAATCCTCAAATTAAAAGGTGACTTAAGTATAAAGTAGTAATTTGTCGGGGTTGTTTAGGTCCCATTATAATCACGGGCAACATAAAATATTTCTGCGTTTCATGCATAGCCAACACAGGTAAATTATACATTGCAAAAACTCACAGGCCATGTACTATGAAGTTCATGATGATTCATTCCGTCGATTAATGATATTCTAAGCTTGTAAGTTTCTAAGGTTCTGCAATTTTTAAAAATTGCCAAGATCAAAAGTCTTCCATTGGCTGCATCCATGAGATACTAAACTCCATCGTTTACGCTTTTAAAATTCGAAATGCCATATTAATTTCTTATAATACGCACTCCGATACATAAAATTACAATATAAGTGGAAAATAATCACATCAACTTTTGGCGGGGTAGATTAACTTGCTTTATAATGGGGAGGCGTACCCTTGGGATATTCTTTCAATGATGCATATTCCTTTCGAAATAATATGCAATCGTTCACACATGCATGTATCCTCTCGTGTTTCGGCCCGATTATTGAGCTTGTTTTGCATCATAAGTTAACGGCGACACGTTATCATCGAGCAGCAAATTCTTTAACCATAGTGCAAATATAGATAGATCCGTCAATGTTTGACTTTAAATTGTACAATTAACTATATCTAATTTGGTAAACTTATCCATCCACAAAATTTCTCTACGTCATCTTTAACCTCTCGATAATTCAGGATAATTGATCAAATCATCTAAGCACCATTTATACAAATTATCTCTTTATCTTTCACGTTAACGCTCTCGGCGTGGTCGCTCAAGCCATGAGGTAGACCTAGAATCCCAACATTCATCTCGCATGATTTGTCAATGTAAGTTTATCTATTTCATTACATATTCAAATAACCTTTGATTCACCCATTATTGTGCTCGTGAGATGAACTTTTATTAGAAGCCATTTCAATAAACTTCTTATTTGCATTTCATATTCTTGTGACAAGCTTGATCGACAACCATCGATTCGATCCCTAATTAATGTTTGAAATTATTACAGCTTGTCCTAAATAAAATAACAGCCTAGCCAAATTGAATAAATGTATAATATGATTCCAAAAACATATCTAGATAGATTGTTGTTAAGAATCTAGTATGAATTTAATGCATTGTTAAGACTTTCAAATTCACTCGTCCGGATTCTCAAAATAATGTAAATTAATCTAAACATAAAATACAAATGTATAGAATAGAGAATTCATATGCTGGCAGGCAATTGAACTGATCGCAGAAAAGCCTCGTGAGTGCCCTCGAATCTCTCGATCTTGTTCCAGCCTTAGAAAGTGTCCTCTAGATTGCACCAAGGAAAGCGAAAAAGGCAGGCTTGAGGCTTAGAGTTTGAAGAAGATGAAATGAGAATTGGAGAAAATCTTCGATTCACGAGAGGCGGTATCTTTTTTGAGAGGAGGTGGAGGTTTTTTGCCAGATTAGCATGTCATGAAAAACCTAATCCCTCTTTAAATACCAAGTCGAAATTATAGTTATGACTCGTTAAGAATTAGTTTAACTCGTTAGCAATTAGGCTGGTATGAGCCTCTGACAAATAATGAGTTCTTGGTGAGTTGTTATTTAATTAATAGCAGAGTCAATTAAAATACTAACGAGAATCATTGTCGGAGAATAAACATCGAGTTGTTCATCAGATCAATTGGCAAATTGATTAAAACACAAGTCTAACTTGATTGATGTTCATCGACATATATATTTGACAAATATATATAAATATTGAGAAATACGTTTCTCGATATACAGAATCTCGTTTAATTTCATTAAACTGAAATATTCGAAGACCTCATAAATTCAACATGTGTGTAGGCACTTGCAGGAAACTCCGGATAATAGTAAGTTGTATAATAATTGACCAATTACTATTATTAGTAAGATCAGCAATGTTCATAACCCTTAAATTATCATAGAACTACGCGCTAGTAATATGTGCATTACTAAGGTGAATACTAAGTTCCGGTAATCACGTTTAATAGCCGATAAATGAATTGATACAACGATTGTCGCAGCCAGGCGCAATGAAAAGGGAATCAATTCTCATTGATTTCAACAATTCATACACGTATGAATAAAGTACTTACAAGCGTGGCGAGGAAATGATGAACTTTCAATCTCGAATCATAATTTAAATCCACCGACACCTGGTGATACCTCCGGTTAATTCCCTCACGCGCCCAGGCGGTTGATCACGCGTTGGACTTGCTTTACAAATTTCTGGCGATTGGACAAGAATTTGAGTAAAAACTATTTTTCATTTTCATCTTTCCTTATATAGTCCTTTAGGTTTTTTGAGTCAGAATAAACGACTAGTTTGATAAATAGTTAACACATTAATAGTTAAGCTAACTTATTACTAAAGCGCGAGTAAGTAAGCTTATGAGATTCTTAATAGGCTTCACCGTTAAACCGTCAATTAAAATAACCAATTTAATTGATTCGATTTTTGTCAATTTGTATTTTACATTATGATATGAAAACTTCTGGATGGTATCTGGTTTTAGTCGACTTCCTGATTTAACGATCGGTTAATTACATCATGGAATATAAGCTGATAATTTGTATGTGTGTATTGACTTAGATAATATTAGCCATATAATAATATAATTGACCATTATAGTTATTATTATATATATATCGGTTATCGCAATGGATCTAGCAATCATGGCGTAACGCGATGTCGTGAGTTCGATTTAATGTTTACAATTATTTATTGAATCTGTTCGCTAAAACTAGTAAATGAATTATTCTGGCTTAATTGCCAGCAGCCGGACGTAATTATGAAATTAAGATACTACATTTACTTACTACAAAATATGGATAAATTACAGGCAATTAAAAGCATTAAGCGCCTGCAATGAACATAACCAGCAAATTCGACATGTAAATCCACAATACATACTAGTACTTGAAACTTCGCTACAATTTACTAAAATTGGATAATCGCTAACAACGACCTTTTTATACAAAGAAAAATTTAATGACAATCATATATGAACAAAATTTTATACAAAATGAATAATAATCAAATAAATAACATTCAAACATTAATCACACAGAAATCATAAATTAAATATGTAATTTCAACAAAATAACACATTATTCAACTGAAATGCAAGAACAAAACAAACTACCATGCACTACTAATTTTGAAAGTTGAACTATACATTTTGAACTATCTTTTAATCAATTTATTTATTCAAACAAAAATAAAATTGTTAAAATCAGCTCCAATAACCAGTAGTTAACAACAATGAAAAGCATGCAGAGTAATAAAAAAAATGTAAAACAATATCACTTCAATAGCCAATAATTAAACTAGCTAGCTTAAGCCAAATCCCGATTTACACAAATCCATTTCACCAAGTGCTTCGATAAAACAGCAGTTCAAAATAGTTATCACAATTAAAAAAATAAAACTAAAAAAATGAAAATAAATAAATATTAAAAATAAAAACTAATTAGCACATTAATAGGTGGCGATTTCGCCCGAAGGTGGAGGGATGAAGTTTGGATTTGAATAGGGGCCGTGGGTTTTGGTTCCCAGGGGGTAGGGGTGATTTTCGAGGAGGAGGAGGGAACAAAGGGGCTGACGGTATTTGTGGGAGGGAGGGAGGAGGGGCCAGCTGAGGAGGTGGGCAGCGATGGGAGGAGGTGGAGAAGAAGGAGGAGGCATGGTTAAGGGTAAAGGGTTGGGCCGTCACAGTATGGTTAGAGGGGGGGAGAATGCAGGTGTGTTATTAGTTAAGGTTTATTTTATTTTATTTTTAAAATAATTTGCTTAAACAGTGTTTTTGAAGGGCCTTCTAGTTAAATACTAAGAGGGCCGCTTCTTCATACTTTAAGTTAAAAACTTAGAGGGTGCTTTCACTTTTTTCAACAGAGGCACTTAGCGTCGGCGTCTTAATAAGTGCTTCTTAGAGGGGGCGTTTTTCACTAAAGTACTCTCTAAATAAATTAATCCTTTAAATATTTTTTTATAGTAGTGGTATATCTGATATCCTTCCAAAACTACTTCTGATGCATTAGCCGTAGGCGAGATGCCATTGCTAAAATGATCAAGTAACAAGAATGTCATTTACTTGTCTAAGTAATTACAATGTTGCAGTTTATACTGAAGAAAGACTAATTCTATATTGAATATATCAAAATATACGAAGAGATTGATATATATATGTTCCTGAATTACGTACTCTTTCTGTTTCCTACCGTCAATTAATTTTATAGCGAAATCTTGAGATTATTCTTAACTGATTAGTATCGATAATAAATTGAATAAATGTTTCTTTCTATATATTCATAAAAGGTAATTCGCGAAGGAAATGATGAGATAGTGGGGCCAAAGATATAGACCAGGCTATTGCGATTCAGATATTGGCAATATATTACTTGATTTAGTAGAATTCTTGAAGGTGTTAAAATTTGACGTTACATACTATTAGAATCAAATTAAGGGTAATTTTATAATTTTACATAAAAATTTTGGAGGCAGATTAGTATGAAAATTACATCCAAATATATTAAATAAAATTAACAACCACCCCTTCCCACACAGCTGACCACAGCTAATTTGAGGCTTAAGCTTAGTATTCAGTGCTTATACGATGTTTCATTCCTTGTTTACCACAATTATAGATGTTGAACAAGAAGAAAAAGATTGATGATGAACCAGTGATTTTGACAGAGTATGAAAAATGACTAATACCGTTTAAGGGGAACGGAAATCATAAAAATAACATTTTATTTAGAAAGTTAAAAACGATAATAATTTCTTTTTGGCGTAATTGAAATAGAAAAATTTTCCCACATGTTTATCAAAATATTAAGTTTACCCCAAATTTGAACTTCAAACACGTTTTGACCTTCAAATTTTAACGTCTCCGTTAAAATGAGGACTAAACTTCAACGTTTACCCGATATTTGGAAATGGCTGACGGATATTCTAATTCACTTAGGGTAAAAGTGCTGAAACTTGGTCACATTATCTGGTTTCTGCATTTATCAATTAATATTACTGTGCCGTTCGAAACAATGTTAGCTTCATCGCTTCGATTCTTTTTTTACTTAAGTCACATACCTTACGTTACTCTTTGAGTCGCGCCTTTGAGTAAATATCGGAGGGCTATGCGATAACAACTTCAGCTAGTCGAATCATGGCTAATGACGCATATGGCGTATTAGGCCAAAAGTGTTGGTGGAATCGATCCACATCGTCCCATTCTTTGCACTACAGGTGCATGATGTAGTGCATGATGTTTTAAATTATTGGGGAGCATTATTACTACAACGTTCATATATAATATTGAGGATTAAACTGTAATTTCACAAAGCATCTTATCATTAAACTGTAATTTTATAAAGCATCTTATCATCAAGAACTACAATCCACCACTATTTACTGGAATTATTTTGACAATTATCTTGCATGCATGTATGATGAATTTGTTGAGTCTTTCCTTTGTGCCTAGCTAGATTACCAAAAGAAGGGTAATGAACACATTAAGTTACAAGCAATAACCGATTCTTGGTGCCATTTTATTTTCCATGGATGCATTTACATATATACAAATTGCATGCTACGGGCTTAAGTTTGGGTATTGCTCCGGCCACTAAGCTACCTCATTTTGTCATGAACAAATTTAAGTTTGTATGTTGATGACTTGATTGTTGTGCATCAATAATACGAAAAAATCTAGAGACTGTTGTTGTTGAGGGGAGATTTGTCTTACATCTATATTTGACATGATGCAAGGAGCACTTAGCAGCCTTGGAAATGAGTGGTTGAGTTGTCCATTTGAGCATCGACCGTACCTCATTAGGCAGATAAATTAGTGCGTATTATTAGTTCTCAAAGAGAGTTAGGTAGTTCTATATCGTAACTTACATTTAGCAAAACTCCATTTCTGTAATCATACATGTCCATTTAGATGATACTCCGTATTATTTAAGGATATAAAGTCATTTTCATAATACATATGCATCAATGCCTTGAAATGCTTGTTAATTATTGTTGAACTAGTATACCATATATATTTCCTCAAATAGTAAAGCAACAACAGCGAATTTTGAAATGTTTCTTTTTTCTAGCGCAAAAGGAGCCTTCTGTACGTGTAGAATGAGTGGAATACGGTAGTTCTCCGTATTATTTATATGTTCATATTGATTGAAAGCAAATATATATAAGGAAGGTATGCCTAAGAACATGTGAAATTGTAGATTGGAAAGATGATGTAACCAATGGTTCAAAACACTAAATATGTGTGTAATAGTATATTAGTTTGTTAGATTGAATATTTGAGGAGAAATATAAAAATTAAGGGATTCTGAGATAGTTGAAAATACAACGAATCGATTAGGTTGGTAGTCGTTCGGTATTTAGAGTATAAAGTTGTTGTCGAATGGTGACTGATATTGAAGTTGGGTGGTGATATATAATTTGATGGTAGAAATGTTAATGTTTGGAAGTTAGTTGTGGATAAGTTTAAGCGAGGGAAGTGTCGATTGGATGCGATCGGGGTTTTCATATAAAAATAATTTGAAATTAAAACCATTCGCCACGCAAACGAAACAAGGCCCAAAAATAAAATCATCTTCTGACCCCAAACTTAAGTGACCTTCTTTAGATTTTCTTTTCGATTTCTTCCTATAAATCTTGAGCTTTAGTTTCTAAAATTCTTGGAGATTTTCCCACTATCGTCTCCCGAATCAAAATTTAGAAAGTTGTAACCTTTTGAGTATTTCTTGAGTTATGAGAATGTTGACTTTGTTATTGGGTTGACCTTGAGTTTTAGAGGCTTAAAATAGGTATAAGTCGTCATCAAAGCCGTTATAGTATAGGAAGTAATGCCTTTCGGTATTTTGGAGTTGAATGGATAGTTGACTTTTCGTTGACTTTTTGAAAAAAAATATCAAATTTGTAAAAGTGACTTGTTGGAAGTTAATATAGTTGTTTGGAGTATAAAGTGGTGATTTTGGTGTTGATGGGAGTGAGGGAGGAGTCGCGGCTTCTTTGGGAGTGAGGGAGGGGTGTGGCACCTTGCTCGAGGGTGGGGTGGGGGTGTGGCTTTCTTCGGGGGGCTGAGGAAGGGGGGCGGTGGGGTGGGGTGGTGGGTGGTGTTTGGTGGTGGTATTTGGGTTTAGTGGTGGTGTGCAAGAAGGAAAAAGATAGAGTTAAGTGTTAGTTTTTCAGGGATGAGCTGGTCTTTTTAGTTGAAAAAGGGTGCTAGAAAAATCTATCGAGAAAATGAGCGAATGGATGCTTGCTCCTGCTTTATCTTTATGGGTAAGAAAGTGGTACCCCTGCGAGATGTATCTATACATGCGAGATGCTCCCCGTTACACGCTCTACGTTGAGGTGTTGCGCTTTCTTTTTGTTTTGACCTGGTTGGCATAGAACTCTAAGATGTTATTTCCTCTGGGAGAGGTGTCGTATGATAGTTGTGGTACATAACGTCCTTATCTATATATCTAAATATCTAATTAATATTTTATTAATAAAAAAGATATCTAAGTGATTATATAGAAACATCAGCTTTATTATTTTTATTTGTTTGTCTTATTTTTTTTATAAATATCTAATTTAATAAATAAAAAATTTCAGAGCGGATTCTTGAAAGATTTGTTAGAATCCGACCCAGCGGTTTTGACTGAGGGATTTTGGGGACATAGAGAAAGATACAAAATTCTATATCTATATTTGATATATATACGTAAGAAAAAGAAGAGAAATTTTGTTTATTTGTCTAATTTCATCTTTATCTTGTTAATTGAGGCCGATTGAAATGTCAATCTGAGTAAAATAGAGAATAAATAATCAAAGGAAGACTCTTTTAATGAGGTTGAAGCGTAGATTTGTCATCGTCAGATCGGGGACGTAAAAAAGGAAAAGAGAGAGGATGGGGTTTCTACCGCTTTTTGGCATCGTGGCCTAGTAGGAGGCTCATGCTTGTGGGCAGCTATTATTTCGAGGAGCACTTGTCGCGAGAAGAATCTAGAAAGTTTAACATCAAGTTCTTAGGCGGAGGCGGGATTCGAACACACATTTCGGGTCATAGGCGATGGGTTGACCCGGGCCGGGCGTCGGCAAAATGCTTGGCCTCACCCAGGCAGCCGCCCGAAGGGTGAGCCACAGCAGTAAATAGCGCTCTAATTCACTAATTCTCACAAGTGAGTCGATTAGAACACAACTAAGACTTGCACCATTGAGTAACATATCGGTTAAAGATTATTTGGCAGTAATGGAAACAACAAGAAAACAATGGTCGCTCTGGTTTGAGTCGTCGAAGGCAATAGCAAGGTAAGGGGTTTAGGGTTCTCGATGGTTTGCTTATAGCACTTATTCTAACGCGTGGAATTTTGAAAAATATCTGCTCAGCTAGGGGATTGGCTATAAAGACTAGGCTAGAGGTCTCATTCTGAGAATCCGCCTTTGAGAATAATGGTTAGCGAACTGCTCAGCGTCCATGAATGAGAGAATTCATAGATCGAACCGCCAAGCCGGAAAATTGGTATCATATAGTTTTGTATCGGCTAAGTTCCGATTGGAGATAAAGCGGACTCGGAAACGATTGACATCGTAGCGAGGTAAACCCACGCCTCTCGGTCCCCGACTTATTTACCATAGAGGCCACCGTTAGACAATAACTCCTCCCGGTTTTAACAAAGAAAAAAAAGTGCTAAAGTTAAAATGAATTGAAAGGGTCTTTAATTATCACAGTCGCCCTTATATATGTACTCATAGTTGTTAGATAGGAGTACAATTTGAATAAGTGATGGATGGCAGTATACTCCAATAATCCAATTGGTCATCTTAAAGTTACGGAGTATATGTTTTAGTTGAAAATTTATCTTATTGCTTCAATTTGAATATATAGCCTCTAAGTATCAAAACAACCAAAGCGAACCAGGAAATGTACAACTTCTCCAACTGAAAATGCCACTTTTTGCATTTTACCTAAAATTTAATAAAATTAACCTCGAATTGGCCGGAACCCTTGGAAGATACTTAGCTAGCTTTTCTTGGATTATTGCATGTCGTCTTACATTTTAGTATTAAATAGGTTTCGATAAAGACTTATTGTCCTTTCTACTTTCTAGAGATCTCGTCATAGTTGCCCTATTGAGAATGTCAATTTTTAGATTATATTGAGCCAATAATAATAAATTGCATATACGATTCAAATACATTGTCCACTTTCTTGAATATTATTTCGTTATAGCAGTAATACTGATGAGCAGTGCTGTCTAAATTATCCATCATCTCCCATTTCCATTATTTTTCATTTGCAATTATCTCAATTAATATGAGAAGTGGCGAAATCAAAATTTATATATATATATATATTGTGAAGTAATATTATGAAGAAAAAAATACAAATTTTGGGGGGGACGAAGACAAACAACTTGATTTGAATTAATAGTAAAATTTTATTTTTATATTAATAATAAAAAAATTAATTTTTTTTAAAAAAAAACCGACTAGTTCCATGTCCCTCTAGTTCATCCAGTGAGCAGAGCAACCAATTATGATTAGTGGGGGATTTAGAGGGGTTGGCAATCTTGGCATAGGGGAGACCGCCCGTTTGTTGAAGATCAATTGTCAAATTTCTTCTAGTAGCCCACCACCCCACCTACTCTTCGCAATCCATTTTTCAATATTCATACAATTGAAGTAAAAAAGGTTGGGAAATGGATGAATTTTTGCACATGATGACAAAATGGAAACTATGCACATTGGAGTTGAAGTGGTGCAACTTCACCTATAAATAGCAGAACATTTGTGCAGAGTATCCCAACAGAGTGAACTACAAATATTATAGAGCATTTATAGAGTAAAAGAGTGAGGTTGATAAAATAAAAGAGTGTTTTTAAAATTGTAGAGAGCATTTTGTAGAGTGTAGTGAGGGTAATTTTTTATAAGTGTAGTGAGGTTGATAAAATAAAAGAGTGTCTGCAAAATAGAGTGTAATACTTTATTGAGTACAATAAAATATTGTATTGTGAATTATTTCCAGAAATATATTTGGGAAATGTATAAGTATTAAATCAACGTTATAGAGTTTATTTATATCTAGCGTATTTTATATATCAGTATATTTTAATGTCGATTCTCAACAATTAGTATAGGGCCGTTAGTTTTAAAATTATTAGTTATATTATAATTATATTGGTGTTGTTAGCTACTTTTATGTCTAGAGTAATTTTTGGCTTATAAAAGATTTGGTATTTAAGCGATTCTTGTGTATCTATCTTTTCTTAGGAAGTTCTGCAATTGTCTGATTACTGATTTCAGTAGGGTTATACTATACGATACTACGATTACTATTCACCCGATTACTATTCACGTGAATAATAAAATTCAATAGTTGGCGAAATTATTGTAAAATCATGGCGTATTTTACTACATCCATTGAAAAGCTCAACAACAACAATTATGGGTCATGGAGCCATCACGTATAATTTTACACAGCAGAGCGGGATTATGGGATATTGTTAATGGAAGTGAAACAATACCACCAAGGGGCCAGCGTCGACCTGTACCTACGTTAAGATGTTACCTCAATTAGCGATAAACCACGGGCCGTAAAGAAATGGAAGAGAAGTTAAAATTTATTAAAGCCATGTATGCCTTCGCGAGGGAAGCGTCCCTCTGAATGAATTTGCCACCGGCGATTGAGGCAGTATTATTTCGATTCTGAGAATGATTGGATTGTTGATTCGGGGATGTTCCCGATCATATGATAGAGGCAGTCAAGTTAGCAAACATGACCAATTATGATGGTGATGGGTGTTGTTATAACAATAAATAAAACACATATGCCAATTGTACATATTAGCCCGAGGCAATACCACGAAGGTATGGTCATGATCAATTTCAGCTCCTGAATGTTTATCATGTCCCTGGGATGAAGAAGAACTTGTTGTCAGTGTCCCAGTTGACAACCTCAGGTAATTATGTCGTCTTCGATCCAGACGATGCAAAAGTGTATGCAAATTTGAGTCAACTTCAGTACACCGATGATGGAAGGAGCCAGAGAATGGAAGGCTGTATATATGAAGTGTCAGCGAGCGGCGTATGAACAAAACGGGCAGTGGTGATCTTGGCGACTTGTGGCATGCGAGGCACGGACGTATCAATTATGGCAGTGAAGATCATGATCACCGGAGCTTCAATGTTGAAGGAGCTTCCCAAAACTCGAGAATACGTAATGACATTGGCAGCCAATGCGAGGATGTCGATATGGTAAGGCCTAAATCGGTGCCCTTCCTGAGTCAAAGTTTATGGCTAAGAGCCGTTGGAGTTGGTGTGCCCAAGATTTGCTTTCGGGAAGATTGGAGTAGCAAAATCAACTTCAATTTGATTATCACTTCGTCAAATAACTGCTGAATGTGTGGGTGTATTTCTTGACGGATGAGGCGAGGCTTTTCGAAATTCAAAGGAATTCAAAGATAGTGGATGTGAGTTGGGAAGAAGATAAAATGTCTTAATGCTGATAATGGAGGAGAGTACGGCAAGGGAGTTCGCCACTATTTGAAGAGTGCAATATCGAAGACAACTCGGCAATGCAAATACCCACATAACCATTGATAGCAAGAAGGCTGCCGCCCCTAGCAGGCGTCTTTGAAGTCTCCCTCATTAAGAATGTCGATCAATTTTTGGGCGGAATCTTATGGTGATGATCCTTATATAGGCAATAGGCTGAAACCAAGGCTTGGTTGTACTTGTTTGAGAAGTTGAAGAATGTGAGCCGCTTTCAGTGCTTCAGTATTTGGATGTGTATGCTATGTGTTTATAGTAGATGAACATCGGAGTAAGTTTGACGAGAAGGCTATCCGCTCTAAATGTATCTTTGTGGGATCTGACAGATAGAAGAAAGGTTGGAGATGGTAGTCCCAATACAAACAAGCATTATGTCTCGCTGGAATGTTGTATTTGATGAGGCATCATCATGATGGAAAAACATGCGGGTGATATTGCAGAGATACCTTGGGCTAAGAAAAGCTTCGAGTTTAAGTTGCGGCTAAGATTCCGCTTCAAACGGTGGTAACTGAAGATCAAGGGCAAAATCTCCGATAGATGGAAATCTGAAATTGGGAGGATCGGTCCAGAATCAAAGTCCTTGGGAAGCAGAATTCATGAAACACCAGAAGAGGTGCCATGAGCAGTCATTGAGTTCGGGTTGGCCGTCGCGCTCGGTTGAGAAAGGTGCACTTTAGAGATAGGAGGTCAAATCCAAAGTACATAGAAGCTTCATATATTGAGGTCAGAGAACCAACTACCTTTGAAGAAGCTTCAAAGAGTCCAGAGTGGAGGAAAGCCATAGAAGAAGAGATTGCAACTTTAAACAAATCAGACTGATTTGGTATGGCAGAGTGTTAAACCCATGTATCTGCAAATGGGTTTACAAGTTAAGAAGGTCGTCCTTATGGTACTGTCCCGAGAGATCTGGCTCGACTAGTTGTTTTGGGGGTTCTCTCGGGATTATGGAATTGACCTGTGAGATATTCGAGGCCAATGGCCCAGAATAACCCACGAGTTCGTATCTTCTTATCTCTTACGTCAGAGTAAAGTCATGGATATTATGGGCGGATATGGATGTGAAGGTAAATTTCTTCCTGGGGCTTGATCGTGACATATATCGATCAACCCCAGGGATTTACGAATCAGGAGAAGTCAAATTTTCTATGCAAATCGAAGAAGGCATTATATGGCTTGAAACAGGCACCTAGAGCGTAGGTAGGAAAATTGCCTGGATTTAAGTTCAAGTGATCATGTTTGAGTTATTTGTTAAGTAAAAAGTTCAAAGAGACAAGTTATCAGTTGTCTCGTATGGCAGACGATTGATATCCTTTGGAAAGACTTGGAGGATGCAACAATGTATCGGCGGATAGTAGGTAGTCTGTCTACACAACTCTTTTTAGACACATTATAGCGATTTGCAGTTGGCATTGCTAAGCAAGTTCATGCAAAATCCGAGGAAGCCACATCTTGAGGCGGGTTAGACGTATCCTCAAATATGTCGAAAAGGGAAGCAACTTGATTAGGACTAATCTACGAGAAGAGTAGATTACCAAAGTGAATGGGTATTGTGATCTTTGATTATCGAGGAGATCATGTGTTCGATCATTTCAACTCTTTGGATATGTGTTTGTCTAGGCTTTCAAAGAGCTATATCATGGTGTAGTAAGAGACAACCTACGATTTCTCTTTCAACCACCGAGGCAGTACAGGCGGAGCCATGGCCTGAGTAATGCTTGGTTGACTCAACTCATGAAAGATTTGAACCAACCGATTGAAGATGGAGTCTTTTGTTGTGACAAGCTTATCAACCGATGCCCGGCTTTAGCGAGATCCTAGTGTTTCGTAGCAAGTTTGTGAGCATGTGGAGATATATTATCATTTCTTACGGGAGAAGGTACTTGAGGAGGCAATCGAGAGATGGAAACAAATTAAAATAGAAGATCAAGTTGCAGACATCTTTACTAAGAGTTTACCTGTAACAAAGTTCTCAGAATTCCACAAGTTACTTGGAATGACAATACGCGAGAAGAAAGTTGACAATGAGGGGGAGTGTTAAACATCCATTGTAAAAAATTATGGATTGTATTGTCAAAAATTGTGGATGTCATTATCAAAAATTGTGGATGACATTGTCAAGAATGGTGGATAGCATGGATGGCATTATCAAAAATTATTAGCCATACTTCTACTATAAATAGAGTTAGTATGTTGCATTTGAAGAACACACCAAAAATAAAAATAAAAACATAAGTTGAGTGCTACAAAAATTAGAGCATTTTTGAAGAGTGTAGTGAGATGTTTCCTTATAAGTGTAGTGAGGTTCTTCAAAATAAAGAGTGTCTTTAAAAGCCAGAGTGTAATATTTGTGAGTACAATAAAATATTGTATTGTATGAGATTGTTTTAAAGGGAAACTCTTATTTGCGAGTATCATTGACCGTCAATGTTATAGGATTAATTTATAATTATGTATTTTATATATATTTATATTTTATGTCGATTTATAACAGTTGCCTTCAAGGAGTTCACTTTTTCCTACGTCTCTAAAATAAAAAGTGATGCATGCTTATGTTCAAAATTGTTCGACAATGAATATAATACTACCTGCAAAATAACTAAACGAAAGCAGTTCAAAGCCAAAGTTTAAATTAGTACTAGGATTAAGCTATTATGAGGATAACATGTATAGAATATGTGGATGACATTATCGCATACTTATTCCCACAACAATTGGGCTATTATATACTAACATGTAGGAAGGAATGTAATTTTCTTTAATGATGGTTTAATGCTCTAATTTATGATGTTAGTCTACATAGGTAATTTTGTCATATCCATGATGCCTTTAAGATAATTTATCCGTTTCGTTTAAAACATAATAAATTGATCTTAATATGTTCAAGGCTAAATTATCTATTTGAATTAAGCCTCTTTATCGCTTAATTTTGATTGATTCATATCTTATCCAGATTCTTTTCATTATGAATTCGCAGGTCCACTATCTTGTCGTTTTTCGCTTGAAGTAGTATTTTTCACTTAACGTAAACTAAAGTGAGACGCGTTTACGTAATTAAAATAAAAATCCTGCAACTTTTTAACTACTTGTGGCCATACTGTCCGGCTTCCACTGCCATCCCAAATTTTGGACCCGACCGGGACATTTAACCTTTATGTATTGGCGTCCTTTAGCTGACCCAGCCCCCGTCACTTTACCCCTGAGATGTTGGCGACAGTGCAGCTTGTAGTGACCTGCTACGCTGCTTGGCTGATTCTCAGGTGAATAAAATTAAATCAAATTTATCGTTATCAACGTCAATAATTTCTTTGCCAATTTGGGCTGAGTGAAATAGGCGAGCTGAGTGATGCAAAAGAAGTGAGGTTGATCTTTTTGACCAATGGCTTTCTTGATTGACATGTCGTTGACGTCTTGGTTTGTTGTTTGTGGTGGTTTGAAGATAAAAAATAGAGTTGCTTGGCCATTTCTTTAGTAGGTTGGTTGAAAGTCAAGCGTCTGACATGTAGTAAAAAGATTTAGAAACGATTGAGGCAAATATTCAACAAAATAATTACAAGCTGAAATTGAGCCGATAAAAATGGCATGCATTCTCAAATAATTGAAAAAGAGAAATAAGACTCGATTAATGAATCAAAAATTGAACCCAATTAATAAACCAAAATTGATTGAAAATGCACATTTGGAAGGCATGATTCATTGTCAGACCTTGAAGATAGTATTGATTGGCTAATAACTGGAATTTGAAAATAAAACCAGTAGTGCTAATATTTGACCACTATGAATTGTCAAGAGCACATCCTTACATATGTATTTCAAGGCTGAGTGCCAAAATGCTACTGTATGAGAAAGATCTTTGGCAACACCTAGATGGATTTTTTATATTATCGTTTATTGATGATTTGTTTGGTTGTGAGCCAACGGATCATCAATCTCGTGATTATCTTTTTTAGGGGGGAGGGAGGGATAGAGGGTGGGTGTGTTAAGAAAAAAGTGTGGGGTTTTATTTTAATTATGTAAAATATCTTCGCATCTTTAGTTTAGTATTAGAGGCGAAATAGTCGTTTGTGCGAGAATTCGATAAGTATAAAGGAATTTCGGGGCCAATGGTAGAAAAGAGCAGTGTATAAGGCAAGTAAAAATTACCCAGCGATAATATAGGGGCAAAAAATGAATTAGCTGTGTTCAGACTTAGGGCACACCCAGTTGATTGCTCGGTACGGTATCATTACTTTATAACCCCATCAAATAGTTTTCACCAATTTTTTTTATATTGTGATCTTATTCGGTCATTTTAAGCCGCTTTTAAATCATTGATGTATGGTGTGATGGTCCTTAAAGCATCCCATGACCGATGGGTGTCAATTTGGCCAACTAGCACCTATAGCATCAGTTGAATGCCAATTTAAATAACGTTCGAACTTTTTAATGACAAAGTGTTGATGATTATTAATTCTTTTTAAAATCGACAAAGTAAAATACATTATTTTTAGATTTCTCTTTGTTTATTTATTATATATAATTATTAAATTTGCAAAATTACTACACCAATTGACATGAAAATTAATTAAATTTGACAAAATATTTTTTTGAATTTCAAAATATTTTTTTTGAATTTCAAAATATCCATAATATATTTAATACAATAAATAATATTATAATTTTTAAAATAACACATTATTATTCATTACTTGAACTTGAGTACATACATAATAAGTAAACATACGTAATAAATTATTGGCATTACAATAAAACCTTATGATAAAAAAGGGTATAAAACAATTATTTTTGTGTTCAAATGATAATACAGAAGCTCTATTTATAGAGCTCGAAAAATAAAAAATAGTGGTATAATTTTTTTTTTTGCTTAATTATCATTGCAAAAATATTTTAAAATTGAAGAAAAAAAATGGACCAACCCGGCTGCCACGCGTGGTACATAGCTACTGACAATGGTTGGGTGATTTTTTTTTAATTTCGCGTGGGAGGCTCGAAACTTTGAGGTGTCGAAAAAAATTTGAGGTGGGATCAAATATTGATCAAAGTCGAGTGTTAGAATTTAAGCAATTTCAATTGATTCACTGCTTTGTAAAATGATCCTCTTGTATGCACAATTGATCAATTCTGCAGCAAGAATTGGTATTAGGAATCTTAATATGTACCTTTGTGAGTTTGGAAAGTACTATGCAACTTTATTTTTTTTTTTTTTTTTTAATTTATCACATGCTCAAGCGATTACGCCGTCAATTCAGCCAATCTAATCATAAAGCTCGAGGAAAATGACTAGCATGAAACTGGCCCAGTGAGGAAAAACTTCCTCAACACTTTCAAGCTGTATGAAGGCCCGGCAACGGACGCCATTTAGAGATGTCGGCATCTTCTGCTAACAAGGGCAAGTTGTCTTGACTACTATGCAACTTTATGTATTCACGTCCACATGCAGAACTATGTTACAATACATTACTCCGTATTATATTAGTGACGCAACATCAATGTTCAACTTAATTGTTTAATTTTAACTTTATTACAAAACTCATCAAACAATAAGTAAAAGGTGACAGATTGAGTATGATTATTTTTGCACCCGTCATTACTAATACATTCCACGAATTTCGATTATCTATCTATCAAATTTTATGGAACATTCATTATTGCACTTCTTAAATTATATTAAGTGTTTTTGTTTATTTATATAAATTAATTTAAAAATATAATTTTGAAGTTTCTTATATATTAAGTTAATTATTCTTTTCAATACTTTATTAAGAAAATCAAAGTTTTTGATCTTTAAGTTTTAAATTAGTTTATAATTATAAAAAAAATTCAATCATTATTTTAAGCAAGTGTACGCATAAAAAATATCATACGATCCAATCTTTCGACTAAATTAAAACACTAATTATCTTAGGAGCAAAATGGCAAATACCTCTCATATGTTCAAATTCCACAATTCAATGTATGTGTGGATAAAGAGTTCCAAACTTGCAGATGATCAACATAACATTACTAACAACCATAAACATGGCTGCAAATTTGCAGAGATTTGAAACCATAAGAATCATCCAAGTCGACATTATTATACCTCCAAAATAGAAAGATGCATTGAATTCATAACTCAAGTTACATCCAAATGTATGGCACACAATCTTTTCCCCCTTCCTCAAACTGCATCATCTCAAATCATGTATCAGTTTGATGGTGCACATTGAAGGAGTTGCAGTTGCCTCTTCCTCCGGGCAGTAGACAGTGCTTCTTGGTAGCTACTTGTCATTCTCTGTATTAAATTTTAATGCCAGAAGAATGATTCTTGACATGGTCATTACCACATAAAAAATAATCATAAACAAAGGGCAACTAGTGACCTTAACAATTTGCATTCGTGTGATGAAAGATTTGGAGTGTCTAGTCCCAAAGGAACTAGCCCTCTATGGGTACCATTGAATTTCCATTTACCTCGTTTATGACTCGAATCAATAATATTTCAGTTAGCGGTGAAACGTCTTATCACGACGTTGAACTTCGTTGTTGTATGTTAGCAATGAATTTAATTCATAATTACTCATTAAAGTTGATTTAGTTATAAAATGATTACTACCCCATAAAGATCTAATTGGTTAAGTGATAAATTAGATTAAGACTAAAAATTCTTGTTTAATTCTCTCCACAAATCTCGAATACGTATTAAATGAAAGGAGATGTATACTTTTAAATTTCTGTAAATCAAGTGGACAGTTATAGGCTTATAGCAACGTGTCCCAAAAGTTGATCCCATATATAAATTCCCCAAAGAGCTTTGGCTTTCTCATTACAAATAAGCATTCCTCCTTGGTTCTTTTTTGTGAACAAAAAACATGGCTATACCAATGAATGTATCAGAAAGAACCCGTTTCATGTGGCGAATGAAGCTACAATCCGCCTTTAGGACAACCATCGCCTGCACAATTGTAGGATGCACCATCCTATATGGTCCAACCTCTCTAACAAGTTTAGTAAAATTCCATTCTTTTGCCTACTTAACCGCCGTGCTAATAGTATCCGACGCAAGGCTTGGGGACAGTATCCGTAGCTTGTGGCACGCCTTTTTGGCGACCGCCATGGTGGTACCCCTCTCAATGTTGTGCCTGTGGCTCATCCAGATCACTAACAAAGAGTGTTCCGCTGGGATAGTATCCTTGGTCGTGGCGATCAACACTTTCTTGATCGCCTTGCCAGAGTCCACTCACTTGATGTCTAAGCGGATAGCTTTCGGGCAGATTGTCGTCGTGTATGTTAATGTAATGAACTATGGTGTCCTGAGTAGTGCACTGTTGCATCCTTTTCATGTTGCACTAAGCACTTCTCTAGGAGCTATTGCTTCTGTTATTGCTTTGTTGCTTCCATTTCCACGTCCAGCCTACACAGAGGTAAATTAAACTAGTCTTTTTTCAAAACTTTTTCTCCCTGTGACGAAACCAACAGTTTTATATAGAGATGACGAATGAATTGATACACGAAAAAAAACTATAAAAATTTAAAGAGGACAAACCAAATAATTTTTCGAAAAATGTATAGTTAATTAACCCCTCCCCCCACCCAAAAAGTTTAGGGGTGTGACTATCCTCTATGCCTCCCTATAGTTCCGCCAATATCATAAAGTACTTTTTTGTGTTAACACCTTTCATTTTTTAAGATGTTTTTCACTAATTAATATCTTTTACTACAAACAGGTGAAAATTTTGAGCCAATTATATATTGATAATGCTGCTGAAAGGATAAACCTATACTTGAAGGCCTTCAGTGATGACAACCAAAATAGCAGTGTGACAACTGAGCTTCTCTCCCGTGCTAGAATCTTTGCTCAAACTGGAGAAAAACTACTTCAGAACATCAAAGATTTACAGGTAAAAAGACCATCTGCTCTAATTACTAGTCAAATTTTTATCCCAAAAAACTATATATGTGCTAAGGAGATTATTGAACTAGAACTAAAAAGTAATACGGAGTATTTCGTAACTCCTACATGTAGCGATATAACATTTCTTAATTTTAATATTAAAATTGCCCCCTACAATCTTTAATATTACCCCCTCCCTCCCCCTCCTCTAGATTTTAGTCCTAGTATCGCCCCATCCTACTGAATGATTCTTCAATTTTTCTTTCGAAGAAGAGGATATTGGCAAAACATTAAGAATATACATCCAAGTTTTTCTTATTAGAAATTTGAGTAATTTTGTTCAAATGTTTGAACATGTTAGATTATGACTTTGGCTTCGTATGATATTATAGCCATGTGATTTGATCTTCTCATAATTTCCACATATATATATTGACAGGAAGGAATGGCATGGGAGATGTACATTATGAGGTGTTTTAGGCCGAATCTTGTTAATCATGCAGATACATTGCAATACATGGAAACACCGATGAGAGGGATGGAGATGGCACTAGCATCACCTCTCCTTTCTCAAGGTCAACCAATTGGCAGGTCTCACCGTGATGCCTTGAAACAAATGGCCACTCGACTTCAACAAAAATTCGAGCAAGCCAGATGTTTTTCGTCTTCCAACTCTGTGATAACTTCAGAGTTTGAAGACGAGCATTTGAAAGATACACTCATGCCTACAACCAATACGCTCCCCAACCCAGGGGATCTACCAGCTTTGTTTTTCAGACACTGTGCAGAACTTTTCATGATTGATTCAACCATAAAAGGAATCGAATCTGATGTAGACACTAGCCTGCCCAAAGGGGAAGCTCCTACCAATGGTGAAGATCATAAAGAGGGAATGATGAAGAGATTCAGGGACTATCTTACTACCAAACTGAGTGACAGAAGATTACTTTTCGCGACCAGATGCTCTCTTTCCTTGAGTGCATCAGTGTTTCTTGGTCTCCTCTTCGACAAGAAAAATGGATACTGGTCAGGTCTTGCAATTGCCATCAGCTTTGAGCCTGGAAAACAAGCCATCTTTACATTGGCAAATGCAAGAGCTCAAGGGACAGCCATGGGATCAGCCTATGGAGTCCTGAGCTTCTTTCTTTTTCAAAGGTATTCGAAGATAATGTTCATAGCTCTTCTTCCTTGGATAATGTTCACCAGCATTTTAAGGCATAGTAGAATGTATGGTACTACAGGGGGATTTTCAGCAGCTATAGGAGCTCTGCTGATTCTTGGTAGAAAGAAATATGGCTCTCCAAGTGAATTTGCAATCGCAAGACTTGTCGAGGTTTTCATCGGTCTATCTTGTTTCATTACAGTTGAGCTTCTCCTACAACCGACTAGAGCAGCCACACTTGCAAAGACCAGTACAAAGCTTACCCTCCAGGAACTCCGAGAATGTCTAGAGTACCTAATATTGCACCCCAGGCAGCAAGAGGAGTTGGATCAGAATATTCGAGTGGTATTGAAAGAGAAGCAGAAACTTCTCAGATCTCATGTCAATGGCCTAAACAAATACATATTAGATGCAGAATTGGAGCCTGATTTCTGGTTCTTGCCATTCCCAGGCCATTGCTACAGAAAGATCCACCGCTCATTGTCAAATATGGAGGAGCTCGTACACATAATGGCATCCGATATTGAACTACTCTCACAAGAACTACATAAAAATGGTGTAGACTGGTCTGAGATCCGAGAACAGCTGAGAAGTAAGATGGATCATTTCAAGGGAACTTTCAACACTGGATTCAGATGCCTGGAGAGTATGCGTCTCTCATCTAGTGTGATTCCCAACGATGATATGCAGGGGCAACCAATACTTTTAGACCTTGAGAAGGGAGAAAGTCCAAATTCAAAAACATTCAACATTTTGACCATGGAGGACGATGCAGAGAGGGTTTTGAATGCTTTCCTGCAAATGTCCAAGGACATCATTACACGATTTAAGGGTAGTAAAGGAGAAGAGATTCGGGGAAACATGGTTATCCTACTATCGACGTTGGGATTTAGCATCTACTCATTGACTAGAGAAATACAAGATATTGAGAGTAATGTAAGATTATTCGTACATTAGGACGAACAATCTTCAGATTATATTCAGCTGAATTTTGAAGTGCAAGAAACACAACTAATCTACAATGTAGTAGTCTAGTCATATTAAACATCATTAAGACATTGAAAGAAACAGAAATGTACATATAAATAATATCTGTAAAATTTGAATTGCAAGATTTAATACATTGTCAAATGCAAAGTTTTTACTCAAAGTTATATCAATCAGTAAAATTGTGTCCACCAAACCAATCTAACATAATAACCATTATCAAAAGGAACAGTTAGTTGCCCTCATATTTTGGGTCTCCCATTACATAATGATAAGCTATTACACCAGCACAAATATGAAGATACCGAGAAAATTGGCAAAGAAGCCCACGTCTTGATCATCAATCATCTCAGACATAGAACTATAGAAGGTAGAAAAAAGTTCTCAAATTGTATTCTTTAATATGACAATCACACAATAAATAAGAACAGAATAGGGGAAAATACTATTGAGTAGTTAATGACAGGCAGCAATTCTTACAGATCAGCAGTAACTCAGCCCTCTTATTTATATATAACTATTGATACACTTGATGGTAGAAAATGTGATTGAACACACTAGATTAAGTGATGTGGGGCATCAACATAACCAGCTTTAGGATAGGCTCAATCAGCAGCAAATTAAATAAAGTAATTTTTCTTACAAGGATCGGAAATAAATTGAGACGGAGGGAAGGGAGTAATTAGTAAAAAAATCCTTATTTATTTTCATTCTTCTTGTAAGGATATAATAAGTATTTAATTCCTGAATTCCTCTATTCTTCCTCACTGATAAATCCATTTCCATCCGAGATCAAACACCCCCCAGAAAACTAGCTAGTACATTAGTCCTGCATTGTCAATAGACTATCATATGATTATGCAAATTCCCAATCTAAGTATTTAACTTTCGAGATCAAACGAACACCACACTGTAATCATGATATCAAAATTAATGGTGTAATAATACCTTAACCAATACAATAACAATAACACAGAAGCCCCAATTGACTTTTTTTTTTACTACAGTATTATACAATTTTAAAAAAAAGTTTTATTCGCCCCCCCCAAACATTATTTCAAAATAAGTTCTTTAATTATTTAGTTTTATTCAAGTCAAATTTAAAAAGTCAATGAATAAAATAAATAAGAATATTTTATATTATAGTGCTACTAAATATCATGGGCTCATTAACTTACCTATTAAATAATCTTCACGGACTGTATGTAGTATTATTTTTCTAAAATCGTAGAGTATCGGACATAAGGTATTATGTTAATAATGGAAAGTATATTTAATACTAATTCCATTGCTAAAAGATAACGGGTTGTTTTTATTAACAATTTATTGATATCTGGGATAAAATTTTAATGTGAATTAAAGTTATCAAGTTAATACTTAAATGATAAATATATTAAAAATCAAATTCTTAATAATCCTTTGAAGGAATGAGCAGGGTAGAATATATTTCTTCTAAAGTTTGATGTATACATTTAAATGAATTGTTTTCATATTTGAACAAATCGATAATTATTACAATCTCTATGAGTTTGATTCATAATATTAAAAATCTATATAAATATATTAAGGAAATATGTTTGATCAAAAAAAAGAATGTCTTTTCTCATTTATTTGAAACTTTTTCTCTGATGCTGCTTTAACTCTCCCATAATATTGGTGTTTCTCCTCTGTTCAACTTGCTCATTATTCAGTTATCGACAGAAAAGGTAGAAATGTTGTACTTCATATTCAAATTATTCAGGTGTGCCAGAACATTTTACTAACTAGAGACTATTTTATTGCATTGTTGTTTGCCTATATTGCTTCAATCCTTCACTTATAAGTTTGAATTTGTTTGTGAAATGAAAATGAAACTTTGGTGGGTGGGGTGGGGGGTGGGAGGAGGGTTCTCCTTATGTTTGAGAAATAATGGTATGTTTGGATTAAGGGGGTTGTCGTTATATTTGAGAACTAATGGTATGTTTGGATTAAGGTTATTCTAGAGGAGGGATAATCGAATTGAGCCGAGACTAATGTTGTAAAATGTTATTTCAATAAACATTTTCGAACTGATCAGGAGTTATCCCGGGGTGAAACATATTTAAAATCCTCTTTATCTCGTTCTCTAAAACTTGGGTTATATTTAAGAGATTGTTGGATAATGTCCTTCTTAAATGTTAAGTCTAAATGGGATAAGGCGATATTAGATAAATAAATATACTCACATGTGAATATAGCCAGGAAGGTTGTTCTTAAATTGATTATAATGGTGTGAACTTACATTAGTTGTTTTGATCAGTTTTATATTAGTGTGAGATAATAGTTGAGAAAAGATGATGAAACTATGATGCTTATTGTTGGTTCTCTATCTAGTTGTTCTCTGGTGCAAACTTCCATGGTTCGCCCTCTTGAATACACTACAATCTTTTCTGATTCCTAGAATTGTCGAACATTGTCTCACGCGGCCATCTCTCCAATTTTTATCATTTGATTGGATTCAGATTGCTAATTAAACCAGTATAGATTTCCTAATTATTTGCGTTCTTAATCTTGTACATTAATTGGTTCTATCAAAGTAGTAATAGTATGGTAGAATCCTTATCTTAATGTGTACGGTTTCTGGCTTTTATTAATAATAACTTGTTTTTTTGTATACTGAAGATGCAGATTCATAATGCAGAAGATCAACTACTGAGCAACAATAATAAACTATTCATTTGTTATTTATAATTTTTTCTTGCGTCTTGGCGGAATGTATGTCGCGTATTAATAATGAAATGTCACAATTTAATTTAAATTACTTAAAAAATAGTCGTTCTTCATTAGCTATTTTAATATTTTGGCGTATGTCTTTATGAGCGTGAATTATTATTCGTATTGGTATAAGTGATACCAATTCTTCTTATAACAAAATTGGTATCATTGCTAATTATCGGTTTTAGATCTTATGTCAAAATCATATAACCCACATACAAATCATGTGTTAGACCAGTGTTATACAAGTATTTAATACCCGTTATTCGCGTATGAGGGCTACATTATCTCGATAATTGCAATAAATGACATGTATTAAGTATGTCAGGAATTGACACAAGCTAGTTGATGCAGTGGTTAATATTGTTATTGATATGCCATCTATCTCTTCAAAAAGTATTCAATGTTTTGTTTTTTAACAAAAGATTGAACATTCGTTTTCATCTATCTTAGTGACTAAAAATTGAATATATTAGTTTCATTCTCAAATTCTTTCCCACTAAGTTATAGGCTTTTTTTATAAATTTATAACTTTCGAAACTTGTAAAATATAGCTGTTTGTATAATCTTTGTCAAAACCTCGATGGGAAAGAGTTTGAAATGTATTTTCATTGATATAGTTTTGGTAAAATAATATACCAATCTGAGCATATAAAAATATCTAGATGAAGTTCAAATAAAAGAAAGTTAAGTACGGAGAATCATTCAATGAGATGGAGAATGTCTTCTTAATTAATTGAATTTTTGAAGTCATGAAGAAGATTAAGATAAATTGTTGATTCAATTTTCGCAATCAATTTCAAATGATGTCCTTAACCTAATATATTAGATTAATTAATTGTATCATGCAGACGTTCCTGATGTTATGTGGACCATGCCTACTAGCCTTTGGATCAAAGATACATTTAAAATTGTGAAAAGTAAAAGAAGTGGATTTCTAACAAAATCCTCAAAGGAATATTGTCTGAGATAAGCAATATTGATATACAATTGGCTCCATTATGCTGACAGCCAGGTTAAATTTTGATTCTTAGAAGCATAATTGTAGTGGCCCACAACTATTTCTCTTCCGTTATTGAAAAGTTGGTTTTCAGTGTTCATTATAATTTTATACCCATAGTAGTTTCATAAATATCTCTATCATTTTACAAAAATATGATAGAGGACCATTTTTATGCTTGATGGCTAAGTACATTCAAAAAAACCGACATTTTTATATTAGAACATGAATCTTGTGATTAGACCATCTGAACCGGATAATAAATTAGAAGACATCAAGAGCTTCTACACTTGTAATCAATTTTACTAATTTGGTTCCAATTTGATTTCTTGGAATTATTGTGTTGTAGGTTGCTCCTATACTATTTGAAGCATTATTAACAATTCCACACCTCTCCCAGATATCATATATTGGTTTTGATGGTGTATTTTTGTCATACTATTCAAAGGAGAATCAACATTTTGTTCTATATTCAAATGATTCACTTTCTTCGTCTTCAACGTCCATTTGGTATACTCAATCTATAAACGAGGAGTCTGGAACGCCATATGGGGAAGCGGTTGTGACTTCACCTTCCAATGTGGCAAACTCAAGTTGGTTCCAAGAAGCTTTATCTAGTATGAACAAATCTTCTTCAATAGGATATGGATGGAGCAATAATGAGGTCCTTTTATTCTCTAACACGTTGTGTTTAAATCGAAAAGGCCTAGTTTCACTAGGATTTCCTATACGTGATTTGGCCGATTATTTCTCGTCTGTGATGCATCATAATGGAAGCTTGTATTTGGATGTCGAACATGGGACACAAATCATTCAAGGAATACCAAATACCCTTTTGAAATTTTCTAATAACTTAATTTCATTTATACTGCTGAATGGGGAAGAAGAGGAAATAGCTAGAGTTGGAGATGTCATGTGTCAATCAAATGGTGATAAGTTGAACTTATGGGGAATAAAGTATGTTATCACATGTTCCCAACTTCAAATCTTTGGGGTTGAATTGGTATGTTATTCTTCTTATTCTTTAGTTTATTTCATTTAAACATTCTCTTGGAAAATCTTAATGGCAATCAAAGTATTTTTTTTTTTATTACATATAACTTCAAGCTAAGTGATTTTTACATTACAGGAATATGTTTTGGTTTTACCAAATGAACCAAGTGATCTCCAAGAAGAATTCGGTTGCTTTTGCGCTTCTGTTCAAATCGTGTTTCATAGTATCATTATGTTCTTTGTGATCCCAATATTAAGTGCAGCAAAACAAGTGATATGTTTGCGTGCAGCCCTCATAAAACAAATGGAGGCAACTCAACAAGCAGAGAGAAAAGACCAAGAAGCATAGCGCTGGGGCGCTAGTCATGATGTGCGCACATGCTTAGCAGGAATAAATGGTCTAATTGAGATATCTCGGGAAGGCATTCGCCAAACATCTGAAATAGGGATTAATCTATCGCAGATTGAAGAATGCACGAAAGATTTGCTAGGTTTGTCTACCCATATCTTTCTTTGAAAATTATGTACTTTTATGTAATAGAGCGTTCTTGATATTATTTACATGTGACAAATATATCGAGTTGTGCAATCATGCTTAGCTTGGTTGGAGGAAAAGGGAAGGATGCAACATTTCATAAATTTGGGTTCACTTTTACATATTTTTTAATATTTCCCTTCACTTACATTTTTCTCCTCTCAAACGAAACAGAGGATGAGTGCAAATTAAAAACAGAATTAGACCATCTTCAATATTCTTGAAAGGGTCCAATTATCATGCTGCACAAACATATTTAAATCTTGTTTTTACTGAAATAGATGCTTGTTCAACTAGCAAGTGGAAGCAGGCTCCAACAAAGAGGAAGACTTTGGGTTGCAAGAAGTGGTTGAATGTGGTTGACTTTTCCTTATATGAGCATGAGAGGTTGTGAATATGAATTTAGGTTTAGTGGTGAGTCTTCCCAAGTATTCTTGTGTTAGGGGTGATCGTGGAAAGCTAAAACAAATTCTAGGCAGCTTAAACAGCCTTCACTCAGGAAGGGCATGTGATTGTTGGATAGACAAAAGACATGAAATACTTGGATCAAATTGGAATACTGTGATAAAATGTATGTTTCATTTGTTAAATACAAATTCTTGGTTGCACAATGCAACCCAAAATGCATAGAGTTTGTGTTCGAAGTGAGTGATTCAGGGGTGGGTATACCAAAGGAGAAACAAAAGTTTGTTTTCGAAAACTATGTTCAAGTTAATGATGCAAAGAGTGGCCAAGAAGGCACTGGTCTAGGCCTAGGCATTGTTCAATCTCTGGTAAGTATCTTGCAACCACTAAGGTTTATTTAATGTTCAGGCACAAAGCCTCTATTTAATCGGGGATAGAGAATTCTGTCCTGTTTGATTCCAACATGATTGATATAAGTTAAGTGTATATTGTGGACATATTTGGTTGCATATACTTGCAGGTCTGGTTGGGAGATGATATTATGGACAAGGACTTGTTTCAGGATTCAATGCCAAAATGAATTAACAACTTCAGCCTTGGTATCCCCTCATAGAATGATCATCCCAGGTAACATTCTAAAATTGAGGGAGGATGATTAAACATTCATGAAGTCATTATTAAGTTTTTGTTATTCAAATCATGAGAAATTAGCAGACCATATCTTAGAGGAATAAGAGGAAATTGTGTGTTAATCTTAGTTCTTCTAGACATTAAGTTTAAATGATGCAAGTCTCAAAATGCCTTCTCAATCTAGGATATTCCTCTTAGTTCTTGAATTGGAGGATAAAGCAGGTCAGTGAAAGGTTTTCATTTAATTGACTTAAGTTCTTCCAGCAATGGTAATTCAAAAGGAAGTCCTACCAGAAGGTTGGATTCAAACAAATATTTTTACCAGCGCTTTATTGCACTTTAGCACTAGCAAGTTGAAGATCTTGATGACTCCACAGTTATGTAGGCCACTCCACGGGTCAAGATTGAATCAAATCCTACAGGCTTTTTTTGCTCAAAGAACTTCTTAAATTCACAACTTGGGATCTTACAATATCGAACAGTAATAACACAACTTCAGATTTTACTTTGAGAGGATGTGATGGATTACATACTCAGAGACCGATGATAGGGAAGAGGGTTTTGGTGGCAGAAGATAAATCTGTTACAGTGTTGACCAACAGTTCTTCCAAATTTGAGGGGTAGATTCAAGCTAGAGCTGGGCTTAAAGCTGTTGAACTAGGGTTTCTATTGGTTTGAATAAGAGCAAAACAACCATGCTCTTATATTTTTATAGTTTTGGTGACTCTATAGTAATATAATTTTATTCATTTTGGCTAATAATATTTCTAAAATGCCTTTGTGTGTGATGTAGATGGAGGGCATGGATGGTTTTGAAGCTTCAAGACATATAAGAGAAGAGGAGCAAAAGTATGGTGTTCATGTTTTCCACCATTGCTTTAACATCTATGTAAGAGGATATGCAGAACTCAAATTAAGGAGACAGGATGGACCATTATCTATCCAGCCTCTAAGAGACAGCTTTGGGATTGGTTGGCAAGCATTTGGACAAGTTAAAAGTACAGGCAATTGAAATCATCTCCTTTGTGGGTCTCATTCTATGTCAATTTATTTATTAATTTTTTCATTATGCATTGATGTTTACATCATTACTACTCATATTTAATTTATAATACACTTCAAATTTTGACAGATTCAGCAGCAGGATCTTGCCAAATATTTTAGGCTCTATTCTTAGCAATTTGAGAGGATGAAAAAATTTGACAGGAAAGATTTAGTTTCATCAAGAATGCAGACGCATTTGAAAGAAAAAAATAGAAAATATCTTCTTTATTAAAATACAAAATAATCCATAATATTGATAAACATGTTAAATAATATAAAGTTCTTTAAATAATGGGAGATATTTATTCTTTGATAATGTTGTATAATGAAAATTGAAATGATTCACAATTTTGTTAATGTTGTATTTTTATGAGTGATAGGTCTTATACTTCTTAAAAAGCCAATCTCATGATATAAAAACAGCTTCATTATCATACTTTTGTGTTTGAAATCACGACATTATGATTTTAATTGTAGATTGGTTTAAACATTAAAAATCTTTTATAACATACCACTTATAGTTATACATTTTGCCGCTGCTAAGTAAAATGTCGTCGTTACTTACGAAAGTATTATCACTGACATTCAAAGCGGCATGTCGTAAGTGATTAACTATTTAAATAAATTTGCAAATTGCACGGTTATATTTATAACTCATTTGTTTAAACATGATTTATACGATAATTTAATTTTTTAACAATATAATTTAATAATAGATTTAAAGTTTTGTTACCGTACTATCATTTCGAGTTTAATAAAAATGTATGATTTTCTTTATTGTTGAAAATATATTTTCTTTGTAAAAATGCACCTTGTAACATTTTATTTATTATTGTTGAAAATAATAGTTCTCGATTGATTAGTATAATTATTCATAGTTCTGTTCGTTTTGTTTTATCTTCATTTAACGCCATTTTGTTATGAGTTGGTTCAATAATATAATGCATTTGTATAAAGCTGAATAATATCAAAGATATAAGATTCTCAATTTTAGTCCATGAATAGCGAGGACACATGGAGTCTTCTTGAAATACTCCAAATAGTTATATTGAAAATCAATGGAATAAAGATGACATATCTCTTTAAGGTATATCTTGTCGTTTTTTTTAATAAAGTTAAAAATCTTTAAAATGAGTTGATTGTTTTAGATTTTTAATATACATTTATAATCGATGTGGTTTTTGTTTCATTAAATCTGATGTGACTTTTCTAATCTTAATAAAATTGACAAATCATGAGGATCAGAAATATCTTATGGGATGGGCAATTCTTTCTGATATATATAAGTTCTAAGATGAGGCTCTCTTTGATGTGGACACTTTTAAAATTTTGATATAAATAACAACTTTAATATAAAGGTTAAAGTCATTAGGCAGAAATGATTAAGATTTGTACATCGAATGTTAAATGATAAGTGGATTATATATCTATCATATCCATATTAAATGCATGCATTTTTTAGACCGTAATATCGATGAATTATATTTCATATAAAGAAGTGAAAACTAATATAAATTATTATTACAATATACTCTAATTTAGTTTACTATTTACTAATCAATACTTCCTCCGTTTTTTTAGTTGTCGTTTTGAGCGTTTGTATAAATGGATTAAGAAAAGAAAAAGTAGTTAAAAGTGGGCAATGTAGGTAATCAGTTGAGTAATATCATTGGTTTAATCAAAACAAAAATAAATTAAAAGTACATTTGATATAAAAATGCTATTTAATAACAAAAGATTAAAAAACCAGTTTGTTTTTAAACATGATAAAAACAGGAGGTAATTAAATTGTGAAGATTAGATTTTGTTTAGTTTCCTTTCATATATTAGTTCAACTCTAATTAATTATTGCATCATGGTTTATAGATAAAGAGATATTTTCTTGCCAAAACTAATATGTTAATAATAGCATATTTACATGGCAAAAAATTAAATTTTGAAATAAAATATCCAAAATCTAATCAAATTTCTAAATAAAAAAGGTATTATCATAGCGTTTAAATGTTCCAAATTGACAAACTTTACCAGATAATAAATAATTGTTTGGATAAATTTAGTAATGTCAAATTTACCAAATAATACCAACATAAATAAAATATTTTGAATTTAATATTTAATCTGTGAAGATAAGTTAAAACTTGGGGATGGAGGAATGATGAATAAACTTTTTTTCATTTCAATGTAATATAATATCATAAATAATTTAGATATACTAATAGTAATTTTTTGGAACTGAAAAATTTATTTTCAGATATAATTGAATAATTTATCTTACAAAATTTTATTATGATAGGTAATTCTTCAAATTAAATTAGATTACTCTTGTATTATGATCATTAAAAATCAAATCTGATGTCAGATCATTTTTTATCTGTTGGTAAATATCTTATAGTGTTTTTATATGGGACCAGAGATCATTGATGTGAACATGGCAGTAGCATTATAAGTGTTATGAATTTTAGGTAAAAATTTAGAACTTATTAATTATTAGTTGTTATAAAGTCTTTTGAAATTTTAAAGTATATGTGCCACTTGATAAATATTATAAATAGGAGTAATATAATAATTAATATGAAAGGAGAAAGCAGCATTCCTTACTATTAGGCAAAATTTAAGACTTATTCAATTATTAGTTATTATAGGGTCTTTTCATTGAAAACCTCTTTTCTTTAAATGAAAATATTACAATAAGATAATATAAATTGTAGGTGTGAGGAAAACATTCATGACTTTTTATAAGTAGAGGGATGGCGACATACATTAATTGAAGATATATAATGTGTTTTGATGAAGTCATATTACTTCATTTGGGGTTCAAAGAGACATGTTTCATTTCTAAAAGTAATATTTCACATCTTAATAGTTAAATTCATTAAATAGTGCATTATACATGATTCAATCAATATTATTTATAATTTCAAAGAGTTTTTGTGTCGTTGTAGTCAGATTCATGGCCATTTTAAGTATGTAGAATCTTAAAAGAAATGGTTCAATTTGAGTTATAAATATTAATTATGTAATTGAAATTTTAATTCTCTTCTATTATAGGTTGACAAATGTATATTTAATTATTAGCAACAAATAATGTGTGTTTATAGGGTGATAAATTACATTAAGAAAGAGTTTAGAAAGTGGTACATGTCTCACCAAGACCACAAAGATTTCATTGACTTTAAAGTTTAAATAATTTAAATGTATTTTATTGATATATTTTCCATAAATATCTTCAAATAAAATTATCTTGGATCAAAGTTTAATATTAAAGGTCAAAGTGACAAATGCGGGATGGAGGAGATAATTTATTCAATCTTTATTCTTAATTTATAAACCATAAGATATTCTTATATCATGTTCATGAATTAGATAATATAAAGATTGTAACAAATAAAATAAGATGTTTTGCTATATAATAATTTACTACTATGATGTCCCTATGATCGATACATAAGGATGTTGCAAACATAGATAATTTTTTAAATATTATATTCTTTCAATTTTGTGCTTGTGGCATAATATTTGATTTGTACTATATATGATTATAATATATTCAATGATTCAAGATATGTTGTTGTGTTCTTTTTTATTATACTTAATCAAATGAACATCAATAAAATCATAATTAATCAAACTAGTTAAATTATAGGACATAAATATAAATAATGCTTTGTTTATTCATTTGAATGTTTAATGAAATTTTAGCTCGAACTATCTTCCAGTAATCTTTTAATCAATTTCTGTTAAAAGTAACAAAAATATGTTTATAATATGGTTTGATCTCTGATATTTAATATTGAAATTCAAGAAATTATTTAATGGGTTTGGGTCATAAAAGATGTTCATGTGTTGAGCTTTCTTTTATTACATAAATAAATGGAAATATGAAAGATGGATAAACAATTAAGGAATCATGTAACTTCTAAACATTTAGTTTAATTAATGCAATGAAATTCTTTCATTTTAATTATTCCTCTTTTTGTGTCTTTCTCAAAAGACGAATATTGAAATTGTGCTTTATCTTAATGGTATGTAAATATAATTATTTCTTTTAGTATAAGATAGAATGTGCAGCATGTTGTATTTTTTGTAGGCTTTAAATTATATTATTTAATTATTATGTTGAAATTGCATAATACATTAATACTATTATAAATAAATGGTATCCTATGAGAGACAGTAATATTAATTTGTATTATGAAGATGAATAATAAATGAGGAATGATGCTTTGACATTTTAATGTAAGTTATGAAGTAAATACATAAATACAATTGTTATCTTAATTATTTATTCTTTGTGTAGCTCCCCAAGCGTTGAATAATAATAAAGTCTTATTAATTTCAATTTTATAGGTGTAATTATAATAAATGTATAAATAAGTTATTTATTTTAATTATCAAATAAGTCATTATAATGAGTTGTAATTAGTATGTTTAATAATTTTCAATTTTCATTATTTAATTATTATTGGAGGTTCATTAGATGTATTAATTAGTTTCATTTGGGAGGGACAAAATGGTTAACAAAGTGAGAAAGAAACCAATTACTTGCTTTTGTCAGATATATAGATATAGTTTAATTCTCATTATTATTGAAGTTTACTAACCATTAGATTAGTGTAATTAGTTTAGGGAGGCAAAATAGTCTTTGGCAAAAAATGGAAGAAAGCAGCTACTACATTCACACTTTTATAAAAGGTATATAATACATTAATTTATTAGTAAATAAATACATATTTCAATATATTTGATAGTTTTAGAGGCAATTCAATGTTTCTTCTTACATGAATGTAAGATTCAATAAATATTTTGTCCATTTAAATTTATTATCTCTAAGTTTATCTTGTTATATTATAAAATTAATATTATCTAAATTAATCTATACTATATATAATGTGGAAGGGGTTGATTGGCGATTTACAAAGGTGATGATATTTTCTTGATGTTTATTTTGTTTTGTTTTCTTGTGCAACTTCTTCATGGTGTAACCGCCTAACAAGAATATATTATTCTCCATAAACTACTACTACTATAAAATATTATCTACTAAGTAATACTACTGTAATTATCGCTGAGAAAATAAGGGTGTTTCACTGGTCACTCTATTTTATTTTTTTAATGATAGCTTTTTAAATATTTCTTAGGTTTTTTTATTTTTTATAAATATAAAAATAATTCTTATAGATTGTCTTTATTATATTAAAGAAATTAAAATAGCATGATTATTTATTAATGTAAAAAAAACTGTATGAAACCTTGACTGGAGAAAATTATAATGACAGACCTCTTGACTTGTTCAACCTCCATTTTTTATGATTTGTCGACCTCGTCCTCATTAACTGGAGCCAGAATTTTTCTGACCGTAGTAGAAGCTCTTTACAGTCAACTACCTTAAAAATGTCATATTTTCTACAGGAAATGATTTTATTCTGGACTATTCATTACCTGTGGTGGGCCGGGGCTATGACAGTTGACAACGATCTGTTCAAAAGTCAATATTCATGCATGTCATGTTAGTCAAAATTTCATGTCATGTTCTGGTCAATGTTATATATAAAATAACCACATGAGAAATAGCCCTATATATGTCTTGTGAAAGAAAATCAAAATAGGAAAAAATAGCAGTATATATGTTGCTCATCAATTTCAACTTTATTTCTAGTTCCTAATCTATAGCAAATGACAGCTCAATACTTATTAAAAGCCATAATTACTCATATAAGTTATTTTTGCCGTGGGGAAAAATATTTATCTTGTGAATATCACTTTCTATGATGAATTGAAGAAGAAGAAAAAAATGACATATTATTTGCAGTAATCTTACGAGTAGTAGTGATTAGGAATGAACAGGGTTAAAATAATAGATGAATCATTTAATTTGGTTTCTCAAAGAGATCGATCAGAAGCTCAAACTATATGTTTTACAGTTAATTGTGATATTCTCCTGATAAGATCTTGATGATGAGGAGTATTGATATTCTGGCCCATTATATGTTCATGTCCTTCCCTTTATGAGTATGCACCAAAAGTTTCACAAGAAAACATGTTCTCCAAAGCCTTTAGAAGTTATGGGTAAATTTTGTAACATTTGAGATCATTTTCCTCAAACAATGAGCTCCATCAATGCTCACTTTCACAAACATAATAGAGGAAACACCATATTCTTGATTTCTTTGTTTTAAAGCATTCTCTGTTTTACAAAACATAACAAAGGAAGTATCAGATTCTACATTTAATTATCTGGATTAAAGCATTCTCGTTTTAAGACTCACTGGTGACCATCCAAGTACATGCTTCATGAAGTTATTCATCAATAAATTATATTTTTCATGAACATCAATCTTGAGAGAAAATAGACTACTAATGAAAAAGTTATACTCCGATATTTTTTTTTCTTCGTTTAAATTTCATTAAATAAAAGTTAATCAAAAAATAATTAAAAATAAAGTAACTAATCAAATTTAAGAAAAAATAATTAATACGTTGAAAATGTAAAGGTACATTTATGCTGAAACTTGAATTATTTTGAAACAAAATTTAGGCTAAAACGACATTATCTTGTACACATTTATTTTTTGGGAAAATATGTTCAACATGTCATTGTCTTGTACACATTCTTATCTCCATCTTAAAGAAATATAGGTTTTTTTACTTGGTGATATACTTGTTAATCTGAAGTATTACATTTTATGGGAATATTACAAATAAAGGCTTCTTTCTTACCTTATTACAGTTAAGAAGCAATCTTAACTAATATCTGAGTTAGAGAACAATTAAGTATTACAATGGCAAAATATATTAATTCATCTCAAGCCAAAATCAGTCACTCACTATACTATTTAAACCACATTGATACACCAAAATATTCATTTACTTTAAATGAACTTTTTTGTTTCTTGTAACTTTAACTTCTACGTAGTGGATCTCATGAGCAAATTGGTGGTTCTAAATATATAGTAATTCTTTTAACGATCTAATAAAAAATTGACACTTACACTTCATGTTTTTCCAGCAACCAATCATACATTTTTTGTGGCGAGTGCATATATTTTTCAGGGTTTTATGAAATAAATATAGAGACCTCTAGGTCAGCCTAATACAATAAATATAAGTATTTAAGAAAACTTGAATATTTATTTAGCAATTTATTATTTTAATATACTAAAAGATATGTGTAATAATAAAAAATCAATATTATATGGATGGGTTATTGCATAGAAAATGAATTGATTGGGAGTGAACTTTATATTACAAAGTTGTTAATAATACACTTTACTATTGTGTGATGTCAATTTTAACAAATTGATAAAATAATAAAAAAGTGAATTGTTATTATCAAAATATAAAGTGTAAAATTAATCTGCTTATATAATACTCCATATAAAACTTGTGCTTGTAGAGGCCAATAAGTATGTTAATTGCTTCAAAACATGCACTTGAATTAAAAAATAATAAAGGCAATTGCTCAAACATTGCACTGCATTGATTAGAACTCCATTTCCATTAGATGAATTTATCCTTACTTGTCAACTCTACTACGTGGTTCAACTGAATAATCTTGAACAATATAAGATCTGTCACTACCATCAATAATTAATTAATTATATGATGAAAATTATAAAAATTTATTTTTATAAAGTATATTAAGACAAATTTATTGATACCAATTTTACATTCTTTGAAATACAAAATAAGATATAATTGATAATCAGTTGGCGAAAACGTCGAATAAATTTGAATTGAAGATATATAGTACCATATTGTATCGTAAGGTTATGATAGTTTTTCATTTGTATTATTTGGAAAGATCAGTTTACAACAATATAACTATTTAGAATCAAATTATAACTTTGTTCAATTATATTATTTGGGACCAAATCCGCAATTATGTATTCGAATTACTATACTTTGTCCAAAATTGATATAAGCCTGGTCTGACGTATTTTTGTCTGTTTCCTAATAGTTTATTAATTTGATACTCTGTATTTACTATAGTGCATAAACATCAATAAAGCCTGTGGGATCCTCTTATGATCATTAAGGTGAAGAGAGAATAAGAAACTCAAACCAGCCACAGTCGACATACATATGTACCCTTCAAAGGCTCAAACTCTATATATATACCTCATTTGTTCATTACCATATGACTTGTACCATGTGTAGTTTTCCCTAGTGATCCACATTTTCATCATCATTGTAACTTAGATAATTAATCAATAAAACATGGTAGTAGCCAACGTTACTAGAAATATCGAAATCTCATCAAATGGAGTTTGGGAAGGAGATAATCCTCTAGACTATGCATTTCCATTGTTGATAGCTCAGACAACATTAAATGTTTTCATCTTTCCCTCTTTACGCCTCTTCAGGCACCATACTAAAGTCAATGAAATCCTCGTACGTTTCAATTGTTTTTGTTACTCATATTATATATATTTTCCATACAAATAACTTTCGATTTCCAGTTGAATTATTCATGTACGTCGCCGATTTAACAATTATTTGCTCATAAAGTGTTACATCTTATATCTAACTTTGGACTTGCTTGGAGGACCAATTCTGACATATATGTCATTTTACGATATTCACCTCACTCAGCCAAAAACAAAATTGCTGCCTGTGTATTGAGTTTACAAATATATAATAATAACCAGTATATACCTTTTCTCACTACCCATAATCGATCTTTCACTCGTAAATAGATAATTATTTAGATGAAAATTAATTTATTCAGGGATAATGGAAAGCGCTATATTAGATTGTAAAAAGCCCATAATGAAATATAAAGGCCTGTTGGGATACTTAATATATTAAAAATATAGATAGACATATTATGAAAAAATAAATTTTTTTTTAATATGGAGGGTAATAATGTATGATCAACACATAATTGGACAACATATTAATAGTGGTTCCTATTCATTGTTTTCAATTCTTAAACTTGATAAATTATTTGGATTTTACTAGTGTAACGAAATGTCCCTTTCTTTAGTGTACAAATAATAATTTCTCATTTTTGTTACTCAACAGGGGTGAATAATTTCGTAAGAATATGCATCTCATATTCAGCATGAATTTTTAATTCTTGTTCAGAGCCTTCTTCTTCTTGTTCTTAGTAGATTCTTCGTTGCTTCCATTTCTTGAAAATTCATCCATGATGAACTGCAAAGTTAGGTTCCATTCTTAAGTTTCATGGATTAAGGCTCTAAACAGCCAAATTTGGAGGGCAGCATGGGTGCTTGTTTGTGAGTTGCTTTGCTTTCTGTTGATAAAACCGGTTATGAATTGGGTGTCAAAATGTATTAAACAATAACGTGGATAAGGCATATATTTGTATTAATTGATGGTTTGTTGTTTGTGCTATTTATTATTTCAATAGTTCAAGTTTTTATGTTATATCCCAAGCCAAATGAAATCTGAGTTAAATTATTAATCAGTCTCGATAAATGATGTGATTAATTCATGATTAGTTCTGCGATATTGAGTTAAAGGTGAAGACAATTTTCAGCAATTTACAAACCACTTTGGAAAATCGGCGGCCTTTACTACATGGGCGGGTGAGGCTTGATTAGCCAGCACCATACAGTTAGCGATTCGATACAGGTCGGTTGCTTTGGAGAGCAATCAGCGAGGTGATAGTTAAAGTTAATTTCAGTTTCCTATTGCTTTGATTTTGATAAGATCCACCTTAATTATATGGCGATATGAATCTTCTTATGTGTGGAAACACATCGCACAATAAATTGGTTGAAATTAACCTTAATAGGTTAAGAGCCAGGAAGAAATTTGTTCCTTATTCTTGGTGTAAGTTTATTACCATTTCTTCTTGATGTTGTGAAAAGAAAATAGTCATGAGAGATTGAGGCATATGAGGGAACTTGTATGCGAAGTTTTCTTGTGAAAAAACATCCAGGTTGAGAGGTTGTTGGTGAGGGTTCTTAAGTAGTGTAACAATCTTGATGATATTGATGGTGATCCCTGACTGGTGGATGTACGCTTTCCTGATGAAGGGAACGGGGTAAAATCCTTGTATGCGATTTAATTTACATTATATTTTCTTTTCCCGTTTGTCATATAACAGATTGGTTTTATATCATCGGTTTTGAGCATCCTTGCCGGGATCAGAGTTATTATCAGAATTATAGGTTGATAAATAATGATGTAAGTTCTAACATATTCTGATTTAGTTTTTGTTAATCCCATTATTTTTAAGGTTGGATCAAGTTCTCAAAGCCCCATGATGGTCAAACGTCATTTAGTGATCAAGGGTGAGACAGTGCGTTCTTGCCAGACTAAAGCTCTGTTAACACTACAATAATTAATTTGAAATAAAATGTCGAAACTTCGATCCTTATTTATTAAGGAATAGACAATTAACGATAAAACAGAAAAACATAAATTGTAAACCTAACAAAATCTATTAATAAAAAAATTATATATTTAGAGTGAAAATATTATGGTTTATAATATTAGAAATGGATCGATCCGTAATGAGCGGTCCAACTCTGTTGTGTTTTTAAATCTTCAATTGTTGGTTAATTAAATAATTAAATAAAATAAATCTGATTAAAGGTTTTTCAAAATACTTTATTAAACCTAATTTTATACCTATTATTATGACAATGTGGCATTAAAAGCCATAGGTCCCAAAATAAATAGTGGAGGAGAAAATCATAATAAAAATGAGTTTTACGGACAAGCAGGCTCAAAATTGAGGTCAACAAAAGAGTAGATGGATACAGCTAGGATAACCCAAAAATAACTGGAGGACATCAAATTCCCGATAATACTATTTTAATATCCAAGTTTGGATCTTTAAATAATCAGTTAATCCACACAGATCAGCAGACTGAAAGCTCGAATGCCCTATATATAAACCCATTCCTAACTTGAAATTCGATACAGAAATACAAAAATACAGCAAAAAAGCTCACAGAGAGTTGCATAAGAATAGCTTTCAGGTATTTTTCATATAAAACCTCTGAGGAATTCTTGTGGGAAGAAAAAACGTATCAAATCTTCAACTTCAGCCCTAAGCAGATTGTCTAAATTGAAGAGTTGAGTGAAGAACACAAAAAGCCTTCAGCTTGGACCAAAATAGGCTCGATTAGAGTCTGAGTTTAATTCTTCTTTTAATCGGTAATTTCAGATAAAGATAGCTTCATTTAGAGATACGATCATTTGATCTATTAATCAAAACTCAAATATTCAGCTAAAAATATACAGCATAGTAAATCATAGGCGGGGATATAAACTCTATCAGTTATTAGGAAACAGATGGTACTTTGGTATCCTCTTGACAACTGAAGTATATTCTCTGAGCTCGGGATGGCTGATAACTTTGAACTGGAGTCTGGTTAATGCAGAGATCAAGGCTGAGGGCCTCTTGCTGACACGTAACCAAATCGAGTCTAAGTCCCACGACCCAAGTCTAAGACCAAGATCAGTCCAGAACCCGATATACGGTATATCTTTCAGAACTCCCGACTCGGATATGACTAGTCGAACCAAGTCCCAGAAACTGAAGTCTTTGTCAGTCTGCAAGATCGTGATGGGTTTCTATAATTCTTTACCTCAGGTGGGCTGAAATCAATCTATTATAAATAATAAAATCTTTCTAAAGAAGCCACAAAATCATTTATCTTTTTTTTTTGTGATTTCCTATCATGTTGTCTTCCTATTTATTTGATTGATTGTGTGTCATGGATTCTATACTTCATTCGTAATAGTTATGATATAAGTAGCATTCGATGCATGATGAATAATTTTATGAACTATGTATGTGAAAGAATCCCAAAAATATTGTAGATATATAATCCTCCGAGAGGCAAGTAGGATGTAAGATGGCATCCATGAAACAAACATGGTAATTTGTACTGTAATGTTTTTCTCATAATAGAGATCAAATCATTTATTATTATACTTGAAGATTATATATGACGAGTGTTTGACTTATATATATTCATAAATTAAGGTAGACGAGAGATAATCAAATGACCTAACTGTTGAACTAGTATTTCTTGATTTTTAAGGTTAGGATTCGAATTTTATTATAAGGAAAAGGGGTTGGGAAATATTGTCATTTTTAACTATCGAAAAAAATAAATTAAGGCAGACCATAATATTAATTGATTATTTTCTCATTTCGTACTTTACCATGATGTAGGTGTAATGATATCCGGATTTGTGACGGACCTTATAGGAATCCACGCAATATTTGGAGGGTTTGTTTTCGGATTAATAATCCCCAAAGAAGGGCAATTTGCAGCAAGATTAATTGAAAGGATTGAAGACTTTGTCTCTGGTTTGTTGCTTCCTTTATATTTTGCTTCAAGTGGTTTAAAAACTGATGTTACCAAAATAAATGGGGCTGGGTCATGGGGTCTTCTGGCTCTAGTGATCATGGCGGCGTGCTCCGGGAAGATCATGGGGACGTTCATTGTGGCGGTGCTATGTAAGATTCCGGCGAGGGAGGCGTTAACTCTTGGTTTCTTGATGAATACTAAAGGATTGGTGGAGCTAATTGTACTCAACATAGGCAAGGAAAAGAAGGTTAGTTCACTTGCTTGCATGTATAATCCATCACATTTTAATTCTTCAATTATTATTTATATTTCTTATTTCATTATCATAGTCTAACTCTAATTTTATTACTCCATCCGAGTCTAACTCCAATTTTTATGAAATAATTAGTTACTCCCTCCAATTCAATTTTTAATATAAATGTCTTTCTTTTCTTTACTTGCCTTTCTGCCTAATTTTTTATTTCAAACATTTCTTATCTTTCTAAAGATGGAAATTATAATTTTACATTTTCAAATGTACTTTTGTTTACTTTTTTCTTAAGCATCAAACAACCAATAATATAGTTTCAATTAATTATTATTCTATATTTTTAATATTCTTTTAACTTTATTTTCTTAATCTATAAGAAATTGCTAAAGCATAACCGAAAGTTTAAACGAAATAAATAATATAAACTTGTACTTAGTATTTATTATATAACAAGTATAATAAAATTAATTGGTGAATGAATAAATTAGCCAAACATCTCATGTGGCCATCAACAACAAAGTGAAACTTATAGCAAAATCCATAAAAAGGAATAATATATATTTGATGAAATGTCCAATCAATATGATACCACAAAGTCTCAAAATAGAGGACAATAACACTAATTATCCTAGGAGAGTAATTCTAGGAGGCTTTCTTGGTTGTTGGTGGAATCAAAAGGTCAACGAAGAAAACAACTTCCACTTTTCTTTTCTATTCACCGAAAGGCCGGTTCAAACAACCTCGTTATTGTGTTTCTGCCTTCATATTCTACCATGCACTAATACTGATCCCATGTCCCATCCAACATGATCAATTGTCTAAGCTTTTTAAGTCTTAGATTGTATTAGTATGGGTGTATATATTAGCCTATTACTACAGGCTGCCAGTAATTCTTTTAATAAACTTACTCTTTCCTTACTATACCGTAATCCGTTACCCGCTCGAGCACCCGACTCAACTATTCTACTCAGAGATTCTTATCTGTAGTTAATGAGTTTCCAGTCCGGGCGTGGTGCTCAAGCTGAATACCCAAATTGCTCGATAGCTTACTTCGATCCGTTAACAAATTATCAAAATTTTAAAAATATTTATAAAATATTTCAATACATAATCATAAATAAGGAGTAATAACATTATTTAAAAGAATTATTATGGTTTAGATAATTATATGTTTTCTATATAAGAGGTGCGATATTTGTTTAACTATTTTAGTTTAATTTATTCACTACTCAACTTCCTAATTTGACAAAATTTTACAAAAGATTTTGAAGGTTTAATTTGAAATTTTATCAAGATTTTCGAAGCTTAAGCGCTGACACCTTAACTACCGTGATACCCTGGCACCAACCTCGTTAACCATTCAACTTATTATCTTAACTTAGCCTGTTCCACCAAAGTCGACTCTCAAGATCTCTACTCCGACCTCGCCAAGTATTACCGACTCTCAAGCATTTATCCAGTCGAAATGGTACTCCACACCCGACTGACCTCGGCTCGCTCTCGCTTCCAGCCTCTATCCTTCCATCTTAAAAAAATATAATTTTGATGTACAATACTTGAAATGGGAGTATTCTTAATATATTTTAGTATTGACATGATAGTTTTTATTTAAATCAAAATTTTCTATATGTCTAATAATAAGGTTATAAAATTTACTGATTTTGATTAATGAAAATAAAATTGGAGTATTTATCTCTTTGATTGAGGGAGTATTTTTCGTTTAAACTACTACTCAATCAGTAACCAACATGTGGTGGTGGTGGGGCCTCTGTAGAACATAAAAAATCACCCAGATGAAAAGAGTATTAGTCCTTGAATTCCTTCATGTTTAAATCTCACAGGTTCTAAATGACGAGGCTTTCGCAATACTAGTTCTGATGGCACTCTTCACCACATTTATCACAACGCCCAGCGTTATGACAATATGTAAGTCCGACCGTGACAAACTTGCAAACTCAATTCCCAAACTCCATTCAAACAATCAGGAAATCACCAACAAAGATGAGACTCGAATTCTTGCTTGTATTCATGGCCCTACTAATATTCCATCAATTATCAATTTTATCGAGTCAATTCGTGCCACGGGAACCTTGTCGCATCTCAAGCTCTACATAATGCACCTTATCGAGTTAAGCGAGCGTCCCTCATCCATCATGTTGGTTCAACGCCTTCGAAAGAATGGCATTCCGTTAATTAACCACCTTTATGGAGGTGGTGGTGGCGGGGGAAAGTTTTACGACCAAGTTCTTGATATCTCATTCAAAAACGAATGTCTACTCGGTCTAGTTACTGTAAGGAATAAAACTGCAGTGTCACCTTTATTGACTATGCATGAGGATATATGTCAAATGGTTCAAAAGAAAGGGGTGAGAATGATCATATTGCCTTTTCATAAGCAATGGAGAGTTATAAATGGAAATGAAGAAATAAAGGAGAATATGGGACATGGTTGGAGAGGAGTTAACCAAAGAGTGTTAATGCATGCACCTTGTTCAGTAGGAATTCTTGTAAACAGGGAATTATCTGGGGTTGATATTAATATTGATTCTGTAAAAAGGGTCTGTATTCTTTTCTTTGGTGGGGCTAATGATAGAGTAGCTTTGAACTTGGGATGGAGGATGGCTCAGCATCCTAAAATCAAAGTGACACTAATTAGGTTTGTTGAGCAAGAAGATATAAAAAGTTGTGATCATAAATTGAGAGTATCACCTCCAAAATTCAAAGAAAAGGTACGTACATATTGTTACATTTTTTCTGAATTCATTATTCTTTTGGTTCATTATATTTCTCATTGTGGCCTTAACAAATTAGGAGCTTGATGATGTGACAATCTGCGAATTTCGAAGAAAGTTTGAGGGCATAGTTGAGTACATGGAAAATGTATCTGGCAACACACTGGAGGCAGTGTTAACAACTGGGAGGAGTGGCTACGAGCTGGTGGTAGTCGGCAAAGGGGGATGGCCACCGAGCATGGTGGCAACTGACCGGCAAGTGGAACATGAAGAGTTGGGACCAATTGGAGATCTTTTAGCCTCTCCAGGCCAAGGCATAGTTTCTTCTGTACTTGTAGTTCAAGAACATGGTAATAAACATACAGAAGATGTTACTGTTTCCTTGATGCCTCAAAATGATGAGGATGCAACAGCCAATGAGCCATCAAATGCTGTTTAGAGATATTAGTGAACTTCATTTATGAACTGTGTGAACATGTAAGAATGAGATATAACTTGGGATTATGATTTTTATCCCAAATGGTTGAAGTGTGATTTTTCTTTTTTTTCAAAACTCTTATATTACCCTTGTTATTATGTTTTCTATTGGTTGAATAATAATTTCCTAAAATTTTGAGAAAGGTTACATATGGCATTATAATTACTAATTTCTTCCTAAATAATAGACTTTAATATAAAGAACTCCAAAATATTTCAGTCATTACATAATGAAAATTTGAGACAAATGAAAAAAAAATGCCATGTAGCAAATATCATGTCTATCCAATGGGTATTACCCGGTTGTAGGCAATTTTTACATATATTAGCTATATGTTCAACGAACAATTCATTTCAGCTCGCAAACGTATGATAATGAAGTTGAATTCAAAAGAATTTTTCGAAACATTCATTTTGGCGATACAGGCTATAACCTTAGCGGAAACCTCCTTCAGTCCACTTCGAATCATCAGATTTGCCATTATAACCTGTAGGATTGGTGTGAGTTCCACTCTGGTAAAAGTTATCGTACCCATCATCGTCTTTAGCGTCATCCCAACCTGCCCAGCTATCCCCATTTGCCGGTGAAGAGCCTTTTGTAGCAACCTCTTTTTTGTTGTCTTGACTACCCCAATCGTCCCAAGAGCTAGCGCTGACAGAATTAGATTGTTGGCCTGCTGGAGGCTGCGCACCAGCAGAAGAATTCCATGATTTAGAACCGTACTCCTGATAATGCCCGTTTTTCTCACTTTCATTGCGTTGCCAGCCATCGTTACTACTACCACCACCTTCCTTAGCGAACTCCTCAACCTTTTGAGTAGCCAAAGCCACCACCCCTTTCATGAGGCCCCATGTCCTCTGTCCAATCTCGGTTGTTTTGGCAGTCACTACATTGACAGTTTGGTCATAACCTCCTTCTCTAACCTGTACATGGAAAATTAGTCATGCAGTCTGATCAAAGATTTTATAAAGCAAGTCCCCCCTAACAGTACTTTAAATCATTGCTATAACCACCCCTAGAAGGGAGAATAGCATATACTGGGAAAAGAATATCCCAATGAGCAAAGAAATAGAGCATTCCAGGCTTCTCGGAAACTATGAAACTAAAAAATACATATTAGAAGAGTAACTTTGTACTCTGAAGGATTCCGAAAATAGAGTAAGAGAGAAATGGAAATGACAAACAAAAAGATACTTTACTTTTTCACTAAATTTCCTGAAAATGACTGGTGATTATAGAAAACTGAGTAGAAAGTGTGTGAGAGAATATTCATCAACAACATGTGAAGATAGTCTGGACCTGGAGTAAAATAATCTTAATATAACATGCATACAGTGATTCTACTCTCTTATAATTATAAGATGATGACTTAGTGTTTTGCTTACCCAGCATAAACTTACTCAAAGGAATAGCTATGGTATAAGTGTACAATGGCAAAAATTCTCTCTTCTTAGATTCTAATTCTCTTTACATTTGACAGATAAATGAAACAGAAATTCTGCCTCGCAAGAAAAAGAAAAGTATGAAACACCTGATATGAGATACCAATGTTATGATGACGAGTGGCATAACCTTTCACACATGAACGCAAAACCATGTAATAAGATTGGGTTATTGTTCACAAAATCATTACCTGCAAATCACTTTAACTTCTAAATGCAATTAACAACATATTATCCTGAATAATCTTCATAGGACTTGCCAACTCTCTTTACTACAGTTCAACATTAAGAGACATAGAATGATTCTACCATGATAGGCCAGCCAGAAAGTAAGCATATTTCATATAAAGAAAAAAGAAAACAATCAAGAGACCATCTAACTGCAACTACTAGGTGTATTGAAGCACTCAGTCGTAAGATCATGTGAATCCATTTCATCAGTAGACATGACCAAATCGCCATATATAAACATACATACATACATACACGCTAGTGTTGTCACACTCAGTAGCATAACATCACAATACTAGTGTCTACACTGCCAATCCTGGTCCTTGATATACCTTTCTTGTAAAAATATAAAACCAAGGTTTCAGATTTTCACCAGTAATCAGAGAACATATGATTCATGTGGTAGCTGAAATATCATCCAACATTGAAAAATAATACAATCATTCAGATGAGGGAATCAAATGAGACAACTTATAGGAAGGAAGCATAGCTATCCATCCCTGTTATGTGTCAATCTCGTGCACCAATTATCTTTCCTTATAGTCATGCTTCTCTAGAGGATGGAGGGGGGAAGTAAAAATGTATGAAAAGACTAAATGTATTTGTGTAAGTTATTAAGTTAAATACATTTTCTCTTTTTGAGGATTTGGCTTCCTACCTAGTTTACATCGACCAACACAAACATATTAAGCTATACCACAATTCCAATAACAGTAGGCCGGGAAACCAGTGAATGCAAAAAGGAGGATTCATTGTACATTAAACCTGCCTGACATCATTTCTGTTTCTTGAGTATACTGTCATATTGACACTCTATATCATCAAAAAGTTGACCTGACTGCACAATAGGCCTTCTATGCATTACTGCATCAGCAGCTCAATGCAGCTGATTTCATATTTAATTCAATTAACAAATTCATAAAATGAGAAACTATAGAGGTCATAACTCTAACTGACAAAAAACCATAGTCACAGGAAACGTAAACTTACACAACGTACTCGTATCGGAGACGGCCGTCTCGAAACGGGATACGAGTCGCACTTGGGACGGTAATGGACGGCGTTCCGCCAACTCCAAACAGCGACTTCCCCGCGGCTCGAAAAACGTACAGAGTACGGATTTAAAAAGTTTGAGAGATGATATTTCGGATAAGAAGTGTTTGCCATTGAAGATTTGTTGGAATTAAGGATTAGAAGGCTGTTGGATTTTTTTTTTGAGAAATGGCATATTGGGGAAGGAAGGTTGAGGAGTCTTCTGGATGGTAATGTTTTGGCTAAGCAGGCTTATAATTTGTTGGGTCAGCCAAGCCAAGCTTCTCTTTTTGTTAACTGCCCCTTTATATATTTGAAATGTATAGTAATAGTACATCTCAATAAATACTTTCAAACTTAGATTTTTTATAGTTAGTTAAGAATAAAAATTCATCCAATTGATCTTTGTAGTATAAATATTACTTACATGAACAAAACAAGTTACAGGAAAAAAAATTAACAGAAAAATAATTATTGACCCAATGTTTCCAAAAATGAGTATATCCCCTCCGTACCGGAAACTTAAAAAATAGCGTATCGCGTTTCCGTCCCCGTACCACGTCTCGTATCGTATCGTATCCCGTTTCCGGTGACATTGCTAAAAACTTGGCTTCACCAAATAATACTGGATGTGCATTTTCATGGTAGATAGAACAATCATACGAGAATTAAGCATCATTGCAGCAGGTAAAATAATGGGGAAGCATCTTCCTCAGGAGAAAGGAGATCTAAAGTCAGGGTCCCCACCCTCCCTTGAACTCGGACTGGTCGTTAGTGAAATGGTCACCTTAATTAAGTATCATTTTGGAGAAGAGAAAAATATCTATACAGGATCATGAGAAGACAACATTGAGTTGTCTCTACAATCACCAGATAATTCGCTAAGGGAGCAATCTCAGAGAAAGAAACACTAAAAAGCTACTGGTAATAGACATATAGAGAGCTTTCTTCTTTCTTCAAAGCACAAAACAAGAATAGAAATGTTAAGCTGAAACAGAGATGCAAAAAAGGTTCTATCTTGGATGTACAAAAAATTAATACCTCAATGAGAATAAAGATTTACCCAAGTATTAAATAAACCAACCATGCAGCATAACTCGGGTATCAAATAAACCACACCAGATTGTCCATCTATTTCCAATGAGGAGTTAATTCATCTCCACAGTACTTTATATTTAAAACAAGTAACAAATGAATAGTATTACCGACTAACTAACAAATAAATTGATGCATTTGTTGATTTCAAGCTTTATGAAAACCATATATCGATACACAGTAACTGAGAAGTCCACTTACCTTAGAACTAATCTCCTTCGTCCCAACCTGGACAACATTGGCAGCAGACTGGGCTGCGGAAGCTGCTACCATTGACAATCTCCCAAATCCCTATAATATACATATCATTCACCGAAACCAATCAATCATAAATATCCACACAAGTCATAAAATTACTACAAATTCTTAATAAGCATACACAATACAAATATTCCACTACCTGAGTAAAAACAGAAAGCACATCACCATCATCACTAGCATTGTTCCTCGGCCTAGGGGCAGGACTCGATCCAAACCCGACATACTTCCCTCCTTGAGATGGCGGAATCCCCTCCGGCTTAGTCTCATTCTCTGCAAGCTTCCTAGCAAAAAAGTCTCCTTTATTGGCAGCGGAAGCCTCCAACTGGGACTTAGTATAGATATCCTGCGTAGACTTCGACCTTCCCACCGAACTCCCTCCACCACCACCACTTCCACCCCTCAAATCTCCAACCGTCTGATTCCTCCTAATATTACTATTCCCTCCATCATCAAAACTATCCCAATTATCCCACCCAGAATTCCCATTCCCACTCCCACCATTCCTACCGCTACTCGCCCCCACCCTACTCCCCGAAACCACACTACCCCCAACAGTTTCCTTAACAACAGGCGGGTCACGCCACGATTTCCCTTCAGCAAGTGCCTGAATCCTATTCCTATAAACCTCAGCACCCTTAGTATTATATTTCTTAACAATATCAGTCTCTTTAGGGACACCATATTGCAAAACAAACTTATTAAAACTCTCATTACCACCGAACTCCATTTTCTTGAGCTGAATCTCAGACCAAGAATCCATAGTAACAGATCTAACAAATGATATATGAACACCAAGACCACGATGCTTACCAGAACATTCCAAACACATAAAAATACCATATGAAACTGATGCCCATTGAGGGTTCTTTTGGGTACAATCCACACAAATCTTGTTCCCTGGTTGAGCTTGGAGGTCCCTCAATCTTCTTGATGCAGCAGCCATATTTGATAAAGCTTGAATCTTTACGCTTTTTTTATTAATTTAAGCAGACCCAGATCCAAATTTGCTCGGTTTTGACCAATTTGGTGAAATCTGAATCAAAATATTATTAATTTTTGATAAATTTGGTGGAATCAGGATCCAAATCTGATTGGGTTTTTGATAAATTTGGTTAAATCTGGATCAAAATAACTTTGGTAGTTGATTAAATTGGTGAAATCTGGATCCAAATCTTATTGATTCTTGATAAATTTGGTGAAATTAGGATCCAAAACACTTTGGTTTTTTTTGTAAAAATGGTGAAATTTGGTGAAATTAGGATCGAAAATGTTATTGATTATTGAATAATTTGGTGGAATCCGGATCCAAATATGAGGGGATCCGGAATTGTGTAAAGAAGTAAATGGGATTTAGATGATCATGGGTTGGTGCGACTGTTTGAGTTTTGTATGTGTGAGAAAGATGCAAGACATGAATGAATCTGATAAGCGTAAAATCGTCACAATGATACTTGATGTTCCTACTCTCTCGGACAACACTATGCACACACCTAATCGCCACAATAATATCTTGCATTCTATCTTGTTAATTCAAAATAATTCTGTGAGTGACGCATTTAAATAAACATATAAAATAATATTTTCATTCCTTACCACAATTATACTCTCTCACACGTTAATATCATTTTTTCCTTCAAAAATTTCGCTCTTGGCCATGATATATTATCTTCATATTTCATTATTTTTCAACTCACAACAATCCTAATCCACTTCAATATATTATTCGTAAGAAGGTATGAATAAATCTCTTCAATGTAATAAATTAATTGGCACAGCCTCGCCCACTTCATCGACATTTTCAATTGTGAATCAACTTAAATTGTTCAACTAAAAAATAATACTGTTACGAACTTATTAACATGTAGCGTAGACGGACTACATTGTTATAATTTTAATTCATCACTTCTAACCCTAATAAAATAAATTAAATCAATTATTTATATATACAAATGTCCTTCTATGTTTTGTATCCGTGCTTTTGCTTTAGTACCGATTAAAATATTTGGCATGTGAGATGTGTAGTTTCACGATGGTTTTGTTCATTTGGTTCAATAAATTCATGTTTTTGAGTTGTGTTTTTAAACAATTATTATGTATTCATGCGTCTCGATGACGAGCAGAACTTATTCTTTTTTTCGGATGATGGACAACAATATGCCTTTTAATTACAATCGATTATCGTTTGTTAACACGATAACCATTTTACTGATCATGGGATATCAAATTCTACATGTTGTTGATTTAAAAAAGACGATGATTTATATCCATAACGCAACCCAGAAACTAAGTTAAGATTTCTAAGGGAAGTCATGACAAATTTGATTTAGAGCATGTAGAGATACGCATTCGCATTTAACGAGACCGCATTTTTATCCAAAAACCTTATTATTTTATTATATCATCCTGCATATACCACAAAAGCAACCTTTAATTGGTAATTGAAACCTTCGCCTCTTGATCAACTTCATGTCAGCGTAAATGATCTCCTTCTTTCTTCATTTTCCCTTCTTCCATCATTCAGGCAAAAAAGTCGAGAAACGGGATTTCTCTTAAATCATCGGAAGATTTTACCTTTTTCTCCTTACCCGATTATTCAAGCAACACCGTCTCCCATAATTTAAAACATTTTCTCTGATATAGCACGCTTTGGGATCCATTCTGCTTTGTACTCTCAATCATGCAAAACAAAGCTCGCTTCCTCTGCTCATATAAGCTTCGGCGGCATCGTAAAGTCTCGGCACTTCTCATGAGAGGCGGTGAGCGGGGTTGCTGGGTAAGGCCAGCTGACGGGAGGTGCGGTAAAAGTTAAGATGATGAGTTTATTTTATTTTTTTATTTAATTAATTAAAATTGATGAAGTTAAAAATTATATTTGGCCGCAAGTAATTGTAGGACAGCTTATCGCATGTCGTTTTGCCTGGAATTGCCCCTTAAAAAATTAATTGGCCGAATATATGTCACGATTTTGAAAAAAATTGAAAGCGTGTCGCGCCCATGCCTATTTCGAAAAGCGTCAATAAAAGTAAAGTGATGATTTTGGTTGGCTCGCGTAGCAGGCAGAAATTTAGACACGCTGATATCAAGCAGCTAATTGTTGATGTGACTCACTTGAATGTGATTTCAGCTTTTACTTTTAATCAATTCAACACAGCATTCTGCCTCTTTATAATACGAACTCACATTACGCGAAAAAGCGTGGAAGTGTCGGTATTACTTAACACTCTATTTCTTTACTAATGATTTAATATCATATTTCTTTTATTATTTTAGTTATCGGATACATTTCATGTGATACTTTATTATATTTCGATAATATGTGTTTTATTATTATTTTTTAAACTAATTTTTACAACAAACAATATATATGTTATAAAATTAAAGTATGTAAGATAAAATGTTATAAGTATAACAAAGCAGACTGCTTTTTATTTTTAACGAGGGACCCGTAATCATTACCCGTCGAATGCATACTGCACTTCTAACCCGACATAACAATTCCGTAGCCAAGCTTATATATTGAGATGCTGGAAAGAGGATTAATGGATCGCCGACAAAGTAAAGGCGCGGGGGGAGATTGGAGAACTCCACTACAACGTAACGAGCCAGCGAAATACTAGGAGAGCACTAACATGTATTATTAGTGCAGGATCACAAAACCACCTTAGAAATTAGTTAAATGATTTAACATTAAAATTTATTTATTTTTTAAACTTAAGATAATTCAATATAAAATAATGAAATGTCATAATCATAAACGAAATATAAAAATTATTGGCCTAGAAATAAAAAGAGATACGTATGCTAACATCATATCATAACTATGCTAATATTTAGCCTCGCAAAAAAAAAGAACACATCATCAACAATTAGTAATAAAAAAAATCAGATAAAAAATATCAAACAATACACCAAAATATCGTGTCCAACCTCATTTACCCCTCTTCTCTCTCTTTCTCCATTCTGGGCCTCTACTACTATTTCTCTTCCTCTGTAAAAATCAAGCAATTGTGGTGCTCCAAACTGACCTCCCTTTTTCCCCCTAATCGCGATCTCATACTGCAACAATCTACAAATTCTATTGACACTTAAGTAACATGCTCGAAATTGAAAAATCGTCAAACTGAAAAAGGTAATATAAATCGCTCAAATAATGTTATCAAACTGTTTGAAGAGTTTTTCCCCAAATATTAGGGTTTTGAAATTACGAAATTAGTACTGGAATTGATAATCAATTATGAAATTATTGTTATGTATTATAATATTACAATTTTGAATTTGGGGAATCAACAATGAAAATAGGGTTCATGTGTTTATATGAATTTCAAAAAAAAAAAAGTGAAATAGTAGAAATATTTATGAAAAACTACATTTATATGTCAATTTGTGTATATTATTGCTCTAATATATTCTGAAATTGAAATTTAGTTAATTTAGGCTTTTCACTGAAAATTAGTAGTAAAAATTGGGGTTTATAGTCGTTGTTGACTTTAAATTAGTACATGCTTCTTGTTAATTTTTCTAATTTCAACAAATCTTACCCGCCCCCAAAGTCGGCCGCCACGTAGGTGAGAATCAGCTTGCTATAATCCTGGAACACCGTAGTCACCAAACCGACGGAGCTCACCCGCTTAAAAACCAAACTCGCTTCTGGCCCGAAAAAATTTGATTTGCATTAATATTTCAAAAAAAAAATCACGCTTTTAAAATTTTACAAATCCATCGCTCGACATTCTCCAACCAACCAACACCATATAGGGGTACAACATATCCCAAAAGACAAGAATGCAAATCGAGTAAGTACTTACCCAATTACAAAATAATCGCCGACAAGTGCCAAAGTTTGAAAAAGCGAAAAAATACTACAATCAAAATCGGTCGCCACAACAGGCTCAAAAATGAGACGCGAGGATCTCACCACCTCACGCCACCTAGCCACTGAACAACTCTCCAACGCCTCTCGCTCAACCGCTCGTCAACCCGCACAAATATGCCGCCCAAAAGCGGTGGGTAAGCCGCGAAGTTTTTAGCGAACACTTACCATTTAGGAAATGAATCTTACCATACGGAACGGTATTGCACAATATTATAATAGCCCAACATGAATAAATTACGTATATATAGATATATATATCCTCAGACTACCTAATAATGTCATACACAAGCATTCCAAAGAAGCGTCTCAGTGCATAACATGTTAAGCATATAATAAGGTCTCAATAAGGCACAATAAACACCCAAAAATAAAACAGAGACTCAACAACGACTATAACTCTTAGTCATCACCTTCATCTCTCATATCTCCACAATTATACCACCTCTAATGCGCATACACTCAACTGTCACCCTCGCAGAATGGATAATCGTTAATAATCGTGACTTATACCGTAGTAAGGCAACATCAACAATGTCCATAGCAAAGCTGACAATAGATTCGCAGACCGCACTTATACCAAAGTATAAGGCCAACACCTCAACAATGCACATAGCAAAAGTGGATAATTATTCCCACCGCACATAAGTACCGAAGTATAAGGCCAAACATCAACAAATGCACATAGCAAAATGACAATGATCTCCCCACCGCAGCCAATCCTCGCAAGCGAGCAGTCACCTAAACCCCTAATCATCCCAATAAAGTCAAATCCTGGCTGCCACTCAAGTCACCTCAAAGTCATACATGACTCTAACCACCACCCTCTCACAACCAACTACTCTACTCTCCCAAACAACATCCAAGAATACGTAAAAAAACATTTCAATCAAATACCAAAAGTGGCTATTGGCCACAAAAAATCGAAATATAAGTCAAGTTCAAGCCATTATTTACCTCAAGCAATCTTCACCACCACATAATATAATAACATAATCATATCATGGCTCACACAAAACGAATCACACATAATCACACAATTACACGTATATCATAACTCCCCTCAAAATTTATGTAAATTACAATTATCATAATAATAGAATGATATTAATACACAAAAACCGTTTTTGGCCACCGGACGCCTCGAGGCCTCCGCAAGGCGAAATGCCTCCCATTTTCCAAAAAATTTAGTTTTTCCGTGATTCAATGCAATTGTTTGAGGAAACATAATTTGAAGGCCTTAAATATATCCAAAAATTTTGGATATTTAATCTAGACATTCGCATTACCCTCATTGAACGCCTTCAATTGAATTTTTAAAAACATTTACCAAAAAATTACACTTATAATAAATATCTACAATTAAAAAATTATTTTGGGACACTTAAATCATCCAAAACATTCTAATTTTTGGAGATGGTCTCTCTTCCCCCTAGAATACATGTGTGTGACAAAATTGGTGGAATCGTTCAAATATTTGGAATGCCCTCAAATCCAATAAATAAAAACGCTTAGATTTCAATCAAAAAATGTTTAAAAAACCCTTTCGCATTTAAACACAAATCTAAATTCAAATCATTAAAAATTTCAAGATGAACTTGAACAATTATAAGTAAAAAATACATATTTAAGTCTATAACAATTTTTCATAACATATATTCATGGTCAAGAATATATAATATGAAAAATAATATAAAATATAAGCTATATAATTATATATATAACGTAATCGAAATTATATAACCAAAGATTTGTTGAAAATTATATCAATTAATTCATAATAAACACGAACAAATGCAACCAAGATCGAATAAATGTATACAATCGAATTGGCAAAAATACATACATATATAGCAAATTCATACACGATGGAAATACAAGCAGCAGCTTGCATAATACACAAATGTATATTATTGTCAAACTTTCTCAACCGAGACCTCCTCAATACCTTAGCACTTTCAAATAAAATGCCTCCAAAGCAAGCTCCACACCAAGAGCGGTCGAATCTCCCTCGTGGATTAAAAAATTTGCTAGAATCTTATGAACTATTGACAACAAATATGAGTCAAAACCCCTAACTCAAATTTGGTGTGGTAAAGGGGCGAGTAGGGGCGGCAAGTGCCGAGGAAAAAAAAATACTGCGGTTTTGTCATTTTCTAACTCCTCATATATATACACAACCCTCGCCCGAAGAAATTTCAACTCGTTAATAATTAAGCTAACCCGTTAAGCCGTTAACTAACTTATTACTAAACGAGTAAGTAACTTTAACAAGCTCGCAAGCGAACTATATTAGCTAGGCCATTCAGTAGACTTCAAGTTTATTTGCTCCGATTTAGTTTCTGATTATGGATTTTAACTATAAGTGTAAAATCCTAGATCGAGTACCGTTGATTTCACCCGACTCTCAATCTAGCAACCACTCTATTTAATTCCATACACGAAATAGCAACTCAACGTCATCAGGATGCTGGCTAAGTGACCTTTCTGAGCTTTTAGATAATATTAATTGTATAATAATATAATTGACCATTATGATTATTTATATCGATTATGTACGAGATTAAAGAATATTTATTACAACCCCTAATATCGCTGAAGTTCCATTTTAGTAATTTTCAATTACTATTTATTGAATACTTAGTTTCGTAAGTAATCTCATTTACTAAAAACTAAGAACGAATCAAGTTACAATAATTATCGCAATCCCAAGTATAATTATAAATCAAAATACTGATTTCCAACACTTTAGGGATAGCCGACTGCTAGCTGCGTGCACAACCAGAATTTATTTTTGAAAACTTGTTATTACATATGATGATATCATACAAGTAAGTAGTCTAGTGCAAAGTTTTTAAAATCATCTTAGAACTTGGTGGCTTGAGTTCGAATCTTTCCACTGCTAGCCACATTTTCCCATTTTTCTTGTTCTTCTTTCTGGCCATTTTTTTTTCTTTCTGGCTTTTATAGGTGTTTTTGTTTCTTGCACAACTGAATGAAGTTTTCGCATGGTCAATTCATCTTTCAATGGTGATGGACCATGGTTCGAGTTGTAATGAAGTAGTTCATTGTTAAATCTAATTTATCTTCGTGCTTTATATGAGTCGAAGGGTAAATGTCTTAAGTGGTCTCCCTCTAAATGCTCAAACAAGTGAAAGATTATATTCTTACAAACCATTAAATCTAATTTTTGGATGTTAGTTTTTCAGCGTAAAATTTTGTTTCGCAAATCATTGAATTGTTTCTTAAGCTTATTTATTCTTACAAATCATGGTACTTTCTTTTCTATTAAGTATTATATATTGGATTTTACCAAAACGTCCGGCATTTTATTATCAATTGCTATAATTCTCTAAGAATGCTACAATCACTTTCCAGACGTGAGCTATTCAGCTTGATCGCCTCGTACAACACAAAGTCGAGAAAAAATTACTGGCTTATTTCTATAAATGCAACTTCTAATAGAAGAATGATAAACTTCGTTGGACATTAAGAGGACGAAACGCTGTGCTAAAAAACTATTTATATTTCGACCAAAAGTTTCCATAGCTTTTTTATAAAAAAATTGAATAAAACGTAAATGCCTTTAAAGTTAAAATTGTGCCTAAGACATCGAAATCAATCTCGAGTCCCATTATGCTTAGGTTGGCTCTTTTTAAAATATTAATTCAAGACATTCTACATAGTTTATGTGGGTCAAAAATAAAAACCAATCCACCTAATCCAATCGATTGGTTTCGGCCGTATTAATTCGATCAGTCCCCCCTCTCCAATTTTCGAAAATAGTATCCATCATGCATTTGCAGAATTGCAGCTTATCATAATTGATAAGGTGTTCTTGATTGGACCAAGTGAGCACATGCATTTGAGTTAATGGTCAATGAGATGATTGAGCACATGCATGTCAATTCTCCATTCACCTCACGTATATAAAGAGAGTAATTGCATACTATCACATAACCAAATCCGGAACTTAAATTTCTATTTTTTTCTTCTAAAATAAAGGACTCGCAATCGAGACTGTGAAAATACGAGTAATATTCCTTGATCGGACCACTAAGCTAATCCTAATGATTTATGAAATAAATATTTTATATTTATTTGTGGCAAACTATGTCAAATTATACTCCCAAATTACATAATTGTACAAATAAAATTATCTATTAAAAGACAATAATACTAAAAAAAATAATTAAGATATTAAGATAATGGCAAAAGTGGGACATGTACTGCTAAAAATTAGAACGCAAGATAAGATCTTCGACTCTCATAAAATGCGGCTCATCGTGATTTCAAGATAAAGATATTCATTTTATTCAAGTTATTACAACTTCTATATTACTAATGACACCCAAAAATTTCATTTTATATCGGTTTACGCTACAAATTTATTTACAATTTTCTCATTCACATTGTTAATAATTGTTCATAATAACTCGATTATCAAGTGTGCTAAACACTTCTTTCACTAAAAAAATCATCAAACAATATAATCATTAACCCAACTTTTGTGTTAATTAATATACTTTTTTATAATTATCCGATATTTTTTCAAGATGTTTTCTACATTAAGAATGAGAAAAAATAGACTTGCTCCTTTAAAAAGTTTTTATATAATTTTTTTAAAGTTTTGGTAATATACTATAAAATAGTAAATTATCCAAAAAATTCAAATAGTTAGAATATCAAATATAATAAAGTTGATTGAACTATTTTATGGCGTAATTATTTTTTGTCATCACAATTTTTTTTTTTAAAAAGAAAAAATGGGAAAAATCATATAAAGAATATATATAATATATATAATCTTCTATGAAAAAAATTACTAGTCTTATTTGAAGCTTTCTATTAGAAATATAAGCTTGAATTTGAAAATTTAAAATAAAACTACTTGGAATATCTCCCAAAAAAAAAAAAGTTAATATGAATACATTTTCTAGTAAGTTACTTCAGAGGCTAATATATGAAGATTGAAGAGGCTAGTATATCACATCTAACTTAAAAACGAAAATGTTGCTTCTGCCGAGTTTCGAAACTTGGATAAACGGTCTTTAGTGAACCATCTCAGCTCTTTATTGTTGGGTATTCATTGAATATCCTGAATCCCTTTTGGATCTGTCCGTACTCATAAAAAGCAAACCTTATATTGAAATGATTAAAAGAAAAGTTCTAGTCCCCTAATCAATCAAGGCGCATCCCGCGATAAACTCATTCTTGATATCTAGGACAGGGAAGCTAATAGTGGGACGGTTTCACACTTTCAAAATATTAAGGTGGTGTACGTGATGTCAGTGTAACGTTTAATTGCTTTATTTCCATTAGCTATGTTTAGAACGATTTTTCTAATATGTTAAGAAGTAAACTTGAAAAAAAAATATAACATTTGAAAATATAAAAATAAATATATTCAAAAAATATTTCCATATTGAATCAAGGATTTTGAATAGAATCCTTTCCCTTCGTTTTGAATTTATTTGACATTGATTGTGAGATTGTTGGAACCAAACCCTATCTCTTGCATCTCCAATGAGACAGGAACAATGATTGTGAGATTTATGAGAGTTGATTTGATAAATAATGAAAGTGGGTGAAATCTATTTACTTCGTCTGAAATGCACCATCTATTCATTCAATGTATGTATGCACATACTCACCTCTTCTACATGCCATGAATTTATTATTCCATTATTTCCATATTGTTTGGTTCGTGAGTATTACAACCCATAATCATTAATACCCTTTCTTAAATTCGTCGTATGTAACAAGTATAAACGTAGTGCTGAGAAATCTTTAAAAATTAATCTAAAAGTGGTAATATATAAATTCAAGTGAAAATATTAATATAAAGAAAGCTGTAGTCATTACCCTTTTGACTAGGTGAATCAATATAAATAAAAATAAAAAATTATTATTTTACCTGACGTTTATATCCTTCTCTTTATTTAGTACTCCGTAGTGTTTAAAGTTACTACACCAACTGCCACTGGCTGTGAGAAAGAAATAATATACAACTACAATTTGAAACTTCTAATAATTTTATTTTACAATATCAAATGCTCGTGGAATATCATTTTTAACTCTTAATTTGTATTGAAAGATAGTGCCGAAAAGCAAAAACGAGCACAATCGCCCAAAGCAGCCCAGGGGAAATAGAATATAAAGGTTCCGATGATAAACTTACCTAACGTGATAATGGCTCGGTTTCTAATAAATCCTCATACTTGATTCTAGCTCGGGTTGAATCATGAACTACACTTAGAGTTTTTGAAAGAAAAAACAATCGGGATTGTTTTTAGTCATGAAAACATTCTCATAGTAATCTCACCTCCACACCGTGATTCGAGCGAATCTGAGCTTAATCTATTAACTTTACATTAACCTATTAATCTAGTTAAAACTAATTTTTGGTATCCAAACGGTATAAACGCATATTAAATCAGCACTACTCCCCAAACAAACTTTTAATTTACACGGTAAAATTCAGACCTGTAGGTTGCTCCTCCCTATTAATGTTTTGAAAAATGTTAGTTTACTTTAAAAAAATAAATATTACTATACATTTTTCCGCAAATTAATTAATATTACTACACATTTTTCTGCAAATTATTTTGTATCCCCTATAAATTTTTATATTAATCTTGTATTAATCCTTTAATCATTCTTAATATAAAAATCACTATCACTAACATATATGTTATTTAACAAGTGTTGTGTTTCTTCCCTTTTCACACACTATTAATTACTAAATTAACCTACATCTAAAAATCTAAAAAGTTGTGAGTTCTAATAGAATAATTATTTCTTCATTTTTTTTTTATTTCATTGTTGTGATATTGAGTAGGGAATCCCTCTACTATCACTATCTTAAATTATATGTTAAAAAATTATAAAGAAATAATATTTAAAATTATTTTCATAAATTCAATGATATACTTTTTATATTTTTAAAATAATAAGTACGTAATTAATCAAAGTTTCACCTCGATATACGAAAAGTTAAATAAAAAAACGGAAGTAGTATAGTATTCTATCATACTTTATATTTGCATACGTAGCATTATCAATCGAATTGAATCATCAACACATACTTCATTTGCTCAAGCCGATACATCATATATATTTGACATATATATACTTTTATAATTGTCATAGCATCCAAATTTGGCATATATAAGGCCCTTTATAATCACGCGCATCCAACTTTTAATTAACTTCGCTTATTTATCTTCGTACGTTAATTCCATTCAAAGCGCATTTATCAATAACACAATTATTTTTTCTCACTCAAGATGAGTAACTCAATTCGGCAGCATTACGCCTCATATATTATATTGAAAGATATTATTAATTTATCAAGCCATTTCTCATCAATAATACAAGCCATCATATGTCACCGTATTTCCTTTAATACCTTGTGTTGGGGCTTAAATAATAATATGTTTATGTATAACTATTATTATTATTATTATTATTATTATTATTATAGGTGTTAGTTAAATAATTATATATTTTTTGCGTAATTATTATTATTATTCTTATTATTTATTATTATGTAATTCTGTCAAGTATTAGTTAGAGTAATATGTAATACTAAATAAAGTAGAATTATTACACACATTATTGTTATTTAATTCCATGCAGATATGAATATTACATATATCATGTATCCACAAAAATTTAAATTATACTTTTAAATCATACCAATTTAATCGACATAAAATCAAATAATTCGATGATACAATATTGATGATCAATATCACCGCTCATTAATACATTTAACAGAGGACATCAAATTGTTAAATTAATATTTCAGATCTCTCCTGACACGCCAGATTAGATCTCTCTACGCACATCGTGATTTTCATCGGTAATTTTTTATATTATATTTGAAGCAGCTTATTTCCGCTAACAAAGATCCCTCAAAAAAATAAAAATACACTGCATAAAAAGCTCAGCGAGTTGTGCTTTTTACGCTTAACGATTTCGATGAACATAAAAATATATCAAATATCTGGTAAATCGAATGGATGCCGCGCTTCTCCTTTACTAAGCGTTCTATAAAAAAATTCTGAATAATCCACTGTTTACGTGTATCACTTCTCTACTCTGGTTCTACCTTTTACTTGTCAACCTCCCTCCACCAGTCTTCAATGCTGTGTTTTTCTATATATACATAATACATGCACAACCAAGAACAACCCATGTATTTCTTGTTAACTCAATAAAGACCAAAGTTGAAAAAATTCCTCATTATTTCTCTCTCATTGGGCACTCTTTTCTTAGCTTGCACCGTTATAATTTGAGATTGTGAAAATGTTTAGGTTGGTAACAGGTATTCCAGGACCAAGTGGGTTTGGATCAGCTTCCACAGCTGAACAAGTTACTCAAGGGATTGATGCTTCCAATCTCACTCTTGTCATTACAGGTTTCATTTATATATCTGCATGTATTGAAGATTTTTTTTTTTTGGGGGTGAGACCCTCCTACACATAATAAACATGTATCATCATCTAATACTAGTACACAACTAGTTTTTATTGGACGACCGGTTATGACTTCAAATTAAAATAATTTCAACATCAAAAAGTTGTTCATATATGAAATAAATATTGAATTTATATGTCACCTATCATGTAATAATTGTACAAAGGATAACATCAATTTTGTCTATGTCCAAAAAATTCCACATCGATAGCAGTCTAAGTCATGTACTCTTTGTTAGATTAATTTTTCTTTGAAATTGTTTCATTTAGTCTTTTAATTCACCGATTAAATTACCTTTAAATTTTTTTGCAATGCTAATTGTCTCGTATATTATAGTTGTTGTTTTCACCATACTTTCGACCAGTAATAAGGATGTTTGTTCAACCTTTAATCTGATAGGAATAAGATTAGCTATGTAGATCCTATTATAGGGATAGTAAAGAAATGTGCATTGTTGTATATGTTACCAATTATTTTTCACGAAGAAATCAAACCGTTATCACAAGGATAGGTTGTGTACTATCTTACCCTCTTAGGCTGAAGCCTTTTCAAATGTGTTGGGACATGTTAACGTTAAATCAAACCATTATGGATGGCTGCAGGAGGGGCAGCTGGAATAGGCTTTGAGACCGCAAGAGTTTTAGCTCTTAGGAATGCTCATGTGATCATTGCAGCAAGAAACATGGAAGCTGCAAATGATGCTAAGCAGAAGATCCTAAAGCAAAATGATCGCGCTCGTGTAGATGCAATGATGCTTGATCTCTGCTCTATAAGATCGATTAAGGAGTTTGCTGAAAGATTCTATGCTCTTAATGTACCACTCAACATCCTCATGTAATCTATCCCTCCCAATATACTCTTTAACGTTTTATCCGAGCTATATTGAAATTTCTCGCCCCACTCTAAGAGCAATATCTAATAAATGAGATGTGTTAAATTTGTAGAAACAATGCTGGTATAATGTTCTGCCCCTTCCAACTCTCAGAAGATGGAGTAGAAGTGCAATTTGCAACAAACCATCTTGGTAAGTTACAAGTAGAACATAATGACAATTGATCATATTCTGTAACCTATAATATAAATGACTATTTCCTAGTAATCGATATCTTAGGTAAAATGTAGATGGATCATTCAATGTAGTTAGCACCACATAGTTAATGAATTAACTGTTTGTACTTTGTAGGTCATTTCTACCTGACCAACCTTCTACTTCACAAAATGAAGGAGACTGCAAAATTAACTGGTATTCAAGGCAGGATAGTCAATTTGTCTTCAGTTGCTCATAATTATACTTACAAAAAGGGTATTAACTTTGACAAAATCAATGACAAGAGAAGGTTTGGCAACCAACATTCTTGAATCTCTCTCTTGATATGTAAGATACCATATGAACTCCTGAATAAATCCTAAAGTAAGTTGCTTAAATTCATTTCTGAATTTAGGTACTCGGACAAGAAGGCATATGGACAATCTAAGCTAGCCAATATATTACACGCTAATGAGCTCTCGCGACGTTTACAGGTCATTTTGACTTCTAAGTATTTCTAATGCACTCTTCTGCTGAATACCATTTGTCATTTTTTCGATCAACTGGATCAAAATTCTATTTGTATGAAATTTCATTTGATTCAGTACATGTTTCTGCATTTGGCTGCTAAACATTACAGTATAAGTACGAATAAATCTGTGCATTATATTTCTCTGAATGGATATACACCGTATTACACTTTGATATCATACTAACTTCATCAATAAACAGGCCGAGAAAGCAAACATAACAGTTAACTCTGTGCACCCGGGGCTGATTATGACTAATCTTTTCAAACATTCTGCAACTCTCATGGGTAAGTACCATAAACATTCACAATTATTTTAGGGGTGATGTCAGAAGTTTAAATTTAAGTGTAGAACTCTTTATAGAGTGCGAGTGTGCATCCTAATTGTGAAAAAAAGTGCTCTGTAAGGACTTAAAGTGGTATCTGGAGTGAATTTGTAAAACCAAAAGTACCTTCTGTATTCTAGAAATTCCAGGACAGGTGTTTACTTCAGCCTCATTTCTCTCTATTCTGGTGGCGTCCCTCAGCCAACTATAGTAACTCTCTTTTATATTTGCAGGATTTCTGAAGCTGTTCAGTTTCTTCATGTGGAAGAATGTCCCTCAGGGGGCAGCAACTACATGCTATGTTGCACTTCATCATCAACTGAAAGATAGCACCGGAAAGTATTTCAATGACTGTAACGAGTATAAGCCGAGCAAGCTGGCAAAGAATGAAGATCTGGCAAAGAAATTATGGGACTTCAGCAACAAATTGATTGATTCAGCTCTAGCTAAGAATGCAGAAACATCTCTCTGACAAATTTTCTTCTATTATGTAAGAACAACTAAGGCTGATAGCTGTGTTCAACATACATGATTGATTGATTTCATACAACATGCTCTAATAGTTTAATGTCTCTAAAAACACTCCTGCTTAAGCATATAATAGGGGTCGGATTGTATGCAACATAACCCTGATGATAAAAAAAATGTTGCTTCCGAATTGACCCAAGTAGGTAATATAACGACCCAAAATGGCTCGTTCCGCCAAACATATCATTCAGGACCTTACATCCAAGTGGGACTCTGGAGTGGCTCCCGTGCTCTTTGTAACACTTTGTGTCTCATATCATTTGGGTCTCACGGTTCTAATTGTCTCCTCTTTGATATCATTTATGACGCCCCGTTCCGGAACCCCGTTGTCACTACACTATTAGATTTGAGGAAATGGTTTCACGAACCATCACGAATCTTTCTATCATATTTCGTCTTCACTCACATGATTGCTCTAGGACAAGCACTCTTAACATTGAAGTTTGTAAGAGTTTGGCTTCCAAAAAGAAGATGCATGTTGATTGTACGAGTAGTACCAATCAAATCTTATTAATCCAAATCATATCCTTCATTTACGTCGGCTCATTACATGTATTATCGTCATTGCAGGAAGATTTTCTAGTTTTCAATTCTGATTGCTGCATATTTAACTTTTGGAGGCAATTATGTTTATGATGGTTAAGAGTTACTTTATTGGTAAACTATTGTTAGTGAACACTTTACTTGATAACATGAAATCAAACGATGTTTAATTAAGAATTAGGTAATTAAGCAGGAGCTTCCAGTCTTATATAGTCATACATAATTCCTTGAAAAGCAGTAGTACTTATAGCTTGAGTGAGATGTATAGTGTTCTCCCCTTGAAGTAGTTGAGAGCTTTCGATGTCCACATTGAACAATCTATATAGTCCGTGGATGCCGTGTCTAGCAATTGCATTGTCTGTCCCAATAATTCCACTAGAAAAATGGGGTTCAGTTGCTTTTAAGTCATTGATATGTACCTGTCATGAACGAGTAAATATCAGTATGTTGTTAATGAAGGAGAACCAGTCCCACATTGAATATGTCAAGACATACGAGGTGGTTTATAAGATCTCGGGCTTTATTCGTCTACACCCAATTGATTTTAGTATGGACCCGAATAGACTCTTAACAGTTGTAAGGTCAAACATCTAGGTAGCACTAGAAAATAAAAATTGATGGTATTGTTTATTGTGTTGACTTTTATTTTCTTAGAATTGGAAATTGATTGTATGTCCTTTCTCTTCATTATTTTACAGTTAGGGGGGGATCTGTGACTACCTGCAACTCGGAGGAATTGGCTGAAGCTAGAGCGATCCTCAGTTTATAAGTTCCTGCAGGGTGGACGTTGTCGAGCATAAATTTTATCCTCCAAGTTGTTGCTTTATATACATTATCAGCTACTTTTCTGCATTGAAATGTAAGAGATTGGATTCTTCATTTCACTTAAAAAAATATTCGAGAATGATAACATTTTAGATAAGCTGTTCATGTACCTAGTCACGTGTGCATAAAACCAGTCCTTTCTGTAGTCGCAGGACCCAACAGTATACACTAAATCTTCATCAGGATATAATTCTGAATATCTTTCCCAGAGTCCATATTGCCTGAACCTTAAGTTGTCCATTCTCATCCGAAAATAGGTTAGTTATATGAAAATGCCTACTTCTTCATATAGTTTATCATAGTCGTTAAAGCTGCATGTGAGTGATAGCGAGGATATGATTAGGTTACCTGTCTGCAGGATGGTTTATGTAAAGTTTATTGATAAACATTGGATCAGGATCTGGGATGAAGAATTCTGCAGCCGTACGGTCAGGTACGCCGATCTCCCACATCGTTGGACCATCACGTGGTGGATGAAAGACTAGCTCTCCTAAGTCATGAGAACTACCTAGATGCATCTAACATGTCTCAATTATGCATTTGAATAAATGTAATAACAGATTGTTGTGATTAATAGATGGTTGATGAAATCGTACCTTCTGTAATTTCTAGGGGGTCCTTTAACATGAAATCTCCAATAAATTCAGGAACAAATGCATAGAGATTATAGTAACCAGGTCGAACATTCTTGATTGAGTAATTGCCTTGGTGGTCTGCTTTGGTCCAAAATTGATAACCCTGAAAGGTTTCAAGATTATTTGCAAGGGTAATATTGTTGATGCATTGTTGTTTGGAACATCATTCAAGGAATAGCTGCTGGTAGAACACCTTTACTTTTACCTTGCATTCTTTCTGAAACGATCCAGCTTCTCCTGGTGGCGCCAGTCCAATAGAAGCACCATTTGCAGGTATGTTTTCCTTGCTCATGTACCTTCGGTTCAAGGAATGTTTAGACGTTGGGGAGATATGGCGAATAATTACGAACATTATCGAGGCATGAAATCTTGGAAAATTTTCCACCTTATTAGGGATAAGTTCTCAAAGTCAAGTGCTCTAACTTCTAAGTAGACAAGAACATCAAAGTAGTGCTTCAGTAGCTCTAAAATGAGTCTTGTTTTATCTGTTTACCAGTGCAATTCTTACCCATTGCAGGGTAGAAAATAAAAAAAATCAAAATACAATACCTATCTTGAACTAGTAATCTGCCATGAACACTACCCCTTTGATCAGCATTGGGGAAATCTTCTGAAGCTGGGAAACTATATGGCCAGCATTTAACTTCATTTGTCATCTGAAATATAGTTGTCATAAAAAAATCAATCCATATCTTAGTATACGGCTCATTTGTGAATTCATATTCTGTCATTTCTTTAATCATTGGTTGCCTGATTCAAACCAACCTGATTCTTAGCATCCTCCCAGAGCAAAGATGTAGTAGTACTCTGCGAGTCAGGAACAGAATTGAGATAGATAAAAACAGGTCCGAAAACTTTCTTCCATTTCTCCCCTGCTCCAAATTTGACCACCAAATCTTCCCCACCATAATGAGTACTGACAAACATCTGAAAGACACTTACAAATAAACATATGTATGCTTGTATACTTGTATTTGTGCATGAAAAAATTGAAGCTGAGAAACCACATACAGCAAGGGTGGTTGGATTGACATGAGAAGTGAGGTCTTGCTTGAGAGGTCCACCAGTTCTGAACTCATTGCTAGGTGTTATTTGCCAGAATCCAATAGTTGGGTCAAAGCATATAAAACCATGGACTTGATTATCTTTATTCTCACATGAATATTGGTATTTGTCATCCACCTATTCATTGACAAAGACAGAGCCAAAAGATTTGTTACATTAGCTGAAAGAATTACAAGACATCTTTAGTTTTCCTTTGAGTTGTAGAAATAATTATTCTCAACATTCATACCTCTCCTTTAAATTCTGGTTCAACAGGATCAACAAGTGAAACAGCCTCTGGGTAGGCTAACTCTTGGCCTCTTGGAGGTAAACGATCTTCCGGGAGAGGCAAGTACCTTTGTCTATCATCTGCCATCGCCATATAGCGGAACCTGATAGTTGGATATGAAGCAAAGAAACACGATTATTTGCTACAACTTCAACTTTGAATTAGAAAAACGACGAGGAGATGGCTATGCTGGTTCATTACTTATCTATCTTGAGCATGAAAGCAATTCTGGTTTCATTGAGATTGAATGCAGGCATGTCTTCACCATGCTCATAGATAGCATACGAGTAGAAACCTGACGAGCCTTGAAGAACTATGAACCTGTTAAAAATGAGTCATCATAACAGATTAATAATACATTAGGGGTCAGTCTGCATAAGTTCGCATGAGTAATATTTGTATTAGTCGTGAGTATCAAACTACTTTGTTGTATATTGAAATATACCTTTTATCTATGGTCAATGGTGAATGCTCTCCTTGAAGTGAGGGATTCCATGTTCTTTTGAATGAAACTTCAACCCTCTCCTCAGTCTCCACTTCCACCTTAAAGTCTGTACCTTCAATCCTGTGAAACATTAGAAAACAAAAAAGAATAAGTTCCTTAACATGCACAATTCCTTTAAAGAGGCTCTCATCTAAGTGGGGGGTCGGATAGTACTAAGCTTTATCCCTGTGATAACAGGGAGGCTGTTACCGAATTGACCAAAGAGTGAAGTGCAAACTCTATATACTACTTCACAGTAGATAAGAAGCGTAGGAAATGAAAAATTAGAAAACAAAGAAGAATAAGTTCCTAATATATATTGTACAGAGAAAAAACAATTGGAACAGAACATGATACACCATGTAGCTAGTTAATTGCATACGTATCAAATTTTCCTCTTGTTCCAGAACTTCCAGCTTCACTCCAGTTAAGGTCCCAAAATCTGCATACTCAAACACAAAGAATTGAGGAAGATGACGACGAAAGAAAGCAATCAAAAGTGTGAGTTTTATTGTGTTGCTAAGAAAATGAAGCTTTTCATTTTTACCCTCCATATAAGCTTGGATTGCTGAGCTCCATCAAATTTTCTAACCCATTATATTTGATACCGTCGATGGTTCCTCCTGGATTAGTTAACTTGAGTTGAATTATGCCATTGTCAATCAAAACCTGAAACAGATTTGCAAGAATTCAATAATGCAAAATCGGCATTTTCGCAAGTAAAATACAAGAGTGTATGACCAAATGTAATAAATCAACATCAACATGTCTCAATGCCTTCGAAGAGTGTCCCGTCTATCGGGGAGTGGGGGTGGGATATTATGCGCCTGGGGTTGTTTCCGAATTGACGCAAGACTGAAATGCAAACAATTATCTACGACTTCACAAAAGATAAAGATAAGTAGAGTATGAATAAATGCAAAAATAAAATAAGAGAGTAGAGATATACATGGTCTTGTTGAATGAACAGTTGCACTGCAGAATTCGACATTTTCGTCCACCCTCAGTTATTTCACTTGAACTATCAATGCCACAAGATGTTATAGATGAAAATACTTTTAGCTTTAATGATTTCTTAGAGCAAGGCATGCAGAAGGAACATTATATTTCTCTTTTTACTTTTCTGAATAACAATATGCATGCTTCAATTATTTTCTTTAAGGAGTCTTCGGCTTTAAAAAAGTTTTCTTCTTTGATCACATCAATGTGTTCACTTTACGCCAAAGCTAACCATTTCTTCTCGGACTTGTTCAATAATAAAGCGTAGGTGTAACACCTACAAATTGCAAATCGATATTTTATTAAATTTGATGGACTAATTTCATTTATTATTTTACCATCCATTTAAATTACACTCAAAGAAACAACAAAAATGTATACTCTACTACTTCCATCCATTGTCTTCGACAAATGAAAAAAATATATCACCTTAACTCCAAAAATTTGATATTTAATTTGTAGAGGTCATCCAAAAGAACAACCTCTCCAAAAATAGGTGTATGTCACTTAATGCATCGAATACACGGTATTCTTTAGTAAAAGGCGAAAGAATAGTTCGCTTTGTGTTCAATGCGTGACTGCATGAGTTATTTGCTGTATAATCTCATAATTTAAACTATTGGTTTTCAACACAAATTGGAATTAAGCGATGTGGTAGTCATTTGTCTAGTAAAGTTGTTGCTTTCATACCATCAAGCCTCTTCTCACCAAATCTGTTTACTCCATCAAAAAATTGCAACGATGGAAGGAAAAAAGCAAAGCCTATTCAATTGTTTCAGAATTATCTTAGCTATCACTTAGCAATTAGGTTTGCAAACTTTTTTCCATGTCTCTCAACTTCAAATTTAATATGAAGACTTTCCCTAGCACAGTAAGATATGGTAAATATCTGATGAGCAACTGTTTAGACCCGTTATAGTTTTGGACGTCCAATTGATGCATCCAAACATGAGTTGTGAAATTACGATAGTCACAAATACATATAGAGGGAGAGAGTAAGACCGAAGAAGAGTATCAGAAACTATTTCAGATCACCTAGAGTTATGAGTTTAACGGCGGAAATGACCCAATATAAAATTGCACGACAGAATCATATTCATATAGCCAACCTCCTTTAATGGGATATATCTTGATTTGATTGGGTTATTGTTTGGACTTGGGCCTTACTCGGCGATAGAACCAATCCCATCTAGGTCTAGCAATTCTCCATTGCTCATCAATAACACTAGGTAGGAACTAAAAGAAGGAATGGTAATTGACATGAAATGTGAATAGGAAATTGTAGAAAGAATGAGTACCAAACAACATATAAGGGGAAACCTCCGCCTAATTTTCCCCAACAATTAAGGCACCCATAAGGCCATAATGATGGGAGCAATACTATGACAAGAATGTCATTCAAAACAATATTTCATCTTTGCACAACAACAATTCATTGTAAACCTCTTAGAGAGCTTCTATTGGCTCAAGAACTTTGTCGTTAGCAATGTAAATCGATCAATTTGTATGAGTTGTATGATACTTTCCTTTAAGAATAAGAGCATGGACCTTCAAAACGGATGTAGTCGTACATTATTCCTTGAAAGGGGCTGGAGCTCTTCGCTTGTGTCAAAAAGATAGTGTTCTCCCCAATTACAAGCTGTGAACCTTGTATGTCGATATTAAAAAGCCAATAAATACCGTGAATGGCATGCCTTGCAATAGCATTATCGGAACCAATATCGCCACTAGAAAATAGTGGTGGCTCTGCTGATTCTTCATTGATCCGGACCTTCAACAAAATTCAAAACGTTAGTATCATTGAGGAAGATGATTGAAGTTGACATGAAAAGTTTGCTTAAATCCATGGAGTACTTTGAGACTTCCACTAAAAATGTATATTACAACTCCTACCTGTAAGTCGGAATGGTGAGCAGATGCAAGAGCTATTCTCAGCTTGTAGCTTCCAGCTTGATCAACATCGTCTAGTTTGAACTTAACGCGCCATGTAGTGCTTTTAAATTTTTTATCACCAACTTTCCTGCAAAGCTTTGGGTTACAATCTGGTTCATAACTGGAAGGTGTAGCAGCATAAGTTTCAATTTAGCACTTCTAAGAATTTCAAATGATAGCAAACTCTTTATAATATTAAGTTTAATATTTAATTGTAATTCATAGATTATCATCAATTATAATTGAAGATCAAGTGGTTAATTAGTAGATAGAAAACCTACACTTGTAAGGGGGGGCTATCCTTCGTTATATGATATCCTTATAGGGGAGGGGTGTCACCTGGTAACCTGTGCAAAAAACCAATCTTTTCGATAGTCATTTGCACCAATTACGTAAACCAGATCTTCATCGGGGTACAAGTCTGTGTATCTTTCCCACAATCCGTATTGTCTAAACCTGAAACCAAGAAATTGGATATGAAAAACAAGTTCGGATACAAAAACGTTTAGTGCAGAAGACGGACTTCTTCCCAGTATGACAAAGACGCAGTCGAATTGTTAACACCACAGAGAGAATCATGTTCCAAAAAAATAAGATAAATGAAAATTAATAGCTCGGCTCATAAAAGCCCCCACTGCATGGCATCGAGGTGTATTGAAAGTTTGAAAGATATTCTTTGAGATAGACTTTCTACTGTACCATCTCCATTGGTTAGTTAACTGCAACAAGTAATAGCATGAAAGAAGAACATCGAATGAGGAGAATAAGCAACCTTTCTGGATGATTTACATAGAGTTTATTTATATATTTCGGGTTTGGATCAGGAATGTAGAACTCTGCTGCAGAGCGATCAGGGATACCAATCTCCCACAATGTAGGACCATCTCTTGGAGGTTCGTACAGTACCTCACCCAACTCGCAGTTTGAACCTGCCACAAACATTTGTTTCAGAACAAAAATTTCATTTTTATTAGATCAATTTAAATGTATGCACCAAGGACCTGCAGAAATTGTGACTGCAGTTTCATATTTGTAATCTCCAACCACTCCGGGGACAGATGCATAAAGGTTATAGATGCCAGGGCGTATATTGCTAATATCAAAGTAACCAAATTTATCCGTGGTTGTCCAAAATTGGTACCCCTGTAATAAACAATGAATGATGTCACCAGAAAAGAGCATATTCCAGACAAGTTTGAAGTGATAGAATAGAACCTCAATTAACTTAGTGATCCAAAGATATTACCTTGTGCTCTCTCTGCCAAGATCCAGCATCCCCTGGTGGTGCTAACCCCACATATGCAGCAGTAGCTGGTCTACTTTCTTCGCTCACATATCTACATCATATTCATATATACGCTTTAGAAAGAGAGGACCAATATTTTCACGAGAAAGACTGAGAATTAGAGATAAACGAAGAACCTGTCATGCACCAGCAATCTACCCCTAACAGTGCCTCTTTCATCAAACTTTGGGAAATCATCACATGCAGGAAAACTGTACGGCCAAGATTTGATTTCTTGTTCCATCTGAAATTAGTACATAAATTTTATATTAGGTAAAACATGTCGAGTTTCATCACCAACATGCAATGGACCATAGAAGTTTCATGTTGTCAGTGTGCTCATATTCCACTTCAATCATTTACCTGAATCTTTGCATCATCCCAAAGAGATAAAGGATCACATTTGTCTGGTACCGCATTAAGATAGATAAAAACAGGGCCATAAACTTTCTTCCATGCCTCTCTAGCTTCAAATTTAAGGAGAAGATCTTCCCCAGCATAGTGAGATGTGGCAAAGATCTGATGAGCAGCTATGAAGAACATGAGGATACGATTAACACATAAAATAGACTCAAATAAGCGGCCCAAATGGTGCAGAGTACATACTAAATTGGCAATTGGGAGTTCAATTCCATGTGTATTTGTACTTAAGTTAGTAATAAAGAAAATGAACATCTAGATCACTTACAGCGAGGGTTGTCGGGTTCACATGTGATGTAAGATCTTGCTTGAATGGACCTCCTGTTCGGAATTCATTGCTGGGAGTAATTTGCCAGAAACCGACAGGTGGATCAAAACATATCCATCCATGCACGAGGTTGTCTTTATTCTCACATGAGTATTGATACTTGTCATCCACCTAAAAACCAAACACAGAAACAACTATTTGAATTGCAAACGATTTCCTATGGATATATGTTGAAGATGAAAACTTGAGCATTGACATCGACTTCTTAAGACAGTACCTCTCCTTTGAACTCCGGTTCTATTGGATCAACAAGGAGGACTGCTTCTGGATATGCTAGTTGTTGACCTCTTTCAGGTAGACGATCTTCTGGATCAGGCATTAACCGTTGTCTGTTATCTGCCACGGCCATGTAATGAAACCTATTTTTCTCAATAAAAGTATAATGAATTAGCCTTCCTCGGAATATTTGATTCACAAGTGGTGAATATTCTTTTAGCTATAACATTCATTTTCCTAAATCTACAACATGCTCAATTTTACTGGATGATCATGAGATTTCTGCCATTAGATTTAGGCCTAGATCACCACATTCTTATACATTGGCATTACATCAAGAAGTTGCAACAAGTGCAAATGTCATAAGATTCTTTTCAGGTACAACAGAGACCAAGCATTGTTTTCATCTAAGCAATTGTTTCACCTTAACCATAATTGTTTCAAGAGGAAATTTTGTACCAGTACAAAATACTTAACATTCCTCAAGTTGTGATCATCACACTATCACAGTCAAGATGACAATTACAATATACAGATAATATTTTGATGATGTTTTATGAGAAAGAAAGTTTAAGATCCTTACTTGTCTTTATTAAGCATGAAGGCAATGCGGGTAGTATTGATGTGGAAAGCAGGAAAATCTTCCAAATGTTGAAATATGGCATAAGAGTAGAATCCTGATGAGTCACGAAGCATTACATACCTAACATTCAGCATTCTCATTTTTGTTACCAATCCACTTCGACATAAGTGGTAACTTCGATTAAAATTTAAATCAGATAATGAAAGCACCTTTTGTCAATGTACAAGGGGGCCTGTTCACCCTCTACTGAAGGATCCCACGTCCTTGTGAACGAAAGTTCCATTTGTTTCTCACTATCCACAACCACCCTTAAACTTGTTCCTTTAATCCTGCATTGAGTGAAGTTCTCTTCATATCATAGCCTAAGCAATCTAAAAAGTCATTGGTAGTCAAATCCTATTGATGAAATAGAGCAGAGAAAGAATGTGTGTTACACATAATATCATTCACCATAGCAGAGAGTTAGCATCTACTTTGTTAATGAGGGGCTTTTACTATTGCTAAGATTGATTAAGTTCCATCTTCTAGGGTAAACTAACCTCTAACTGATATCATTGTTTGTATATATGAAATGTGAATTACATGTGAGTATATATGTGCAGGGTAGAGTAAGAAACCTTACGTATCAAACTTTCCCCTGGTTCCTGAACTTCCAGCCTCACTCCAGTTGAGGTCCCAAAACCTGCTTATACCTTGAATATGAGTAGTTATTTCATGGTTCTTCGTGAACACGAAACAACAGTAAGTAGACTCTTAAGCAATCAATGGATAATAAATAACACAAGAAATGTTGGCCATCCATCTTTACAGCATTTTCTTGCACCTCACTGTCCTCACATTGTCCCTAAGTCCCTAACTACTTGATTGAGCAAGTGCCAACTATTTTATGTGACAAGCCAAATCTCATCTCCAAGGAACTTTCAAATTCAACAATGTTATGCTGGCCACTGAGTGAAGCTCACATTCCATTTCGTTAGACTTGAAAGCCACTAGCAATAATGAGTGTAATATAGGGCCCCTTAAGAAATTTTAGGAGAACATCCCAGCTGCTCACTTGTAGAGAGCTTAGAGTTTTCATACAGCCATTTCGTATTTCACTATTTTCAAACATAACATATAACCCTAAGAAGCTTCACATCCGTCTTCTGTCCAATTCATATCAGATCTTCATGCAAACAATTCCATTTAGTTACTTATTATTACCATTTACTATTATGCTTTTCGGCTACGTGATCTACTCACCGATTAGCTAAACACTTCAGCTATGCTATTTCAAAGAGGAATTTTTTAGATGATAAACATTAAAAGAAAAGAGTGCAGCAGAGAAACACTTCCATACCCTCCATTTAAACTTTCATTATGAACTTCTAGCAAATTATCAATCCCTCCATAACTTATTCCCAAGATAATGCCCTCAGGATTTGACAATGTTAACTGAACTATTCCATTATCCATCACCACCTGCACAAATCGCATGCTTAGAGAAAAATAATTAATTGATTCCAGAATCTGACAATGTATTAGACTAATTCAGTAGTTTATGGAGTATAAGAGGTTAAACTTTCAGGAATTTTTCTAGATATGAAAATCTGACTTCTCATTTTCTACTCAGCTTGGCTTTTCATGACCAACAAGAAGAAAACCAAAATAAATCTTGAATTGATACTTCCATATTACATCATAAAGATGTCAACTTTACCAAATTTCCAATGTCGAATAGAACAAAAATAAACGAACGTATTTTTAATGTACTTTACTATTAACATATTAATTTAATCTTGACGTTGGAAATCAATCTGGACAATCTTTTAGGATGGAGTCATTTTCTAGTCACCCTGCATTTCCATGCTCAACAAGAAGAAACCCCCAGTAATTCTTGAATTGTTAAACCCCTAGTACAGCATAAACATGTCAAGCTTACTACGTAATTTTTTGACTTCCCAATAGCATAAAAATGTCAACTCTACTAAATTTTTCAATGCACAATAGCATAAAACTAACAAAAAAATATTAATCAAATGCATATATATTTCTTACATAATTTTCTTGCTTAAGCAGCTGAATTCTAGCACCAGAAGACATCTCAGGTGAGTCTTGAAGCTCTTCAACAGCAAAACAACACTTGAGCAATTTTATCAAAAGGGATACAAAATGCCCTTTTGTTTTACCTTGTGCAAACATGATGCTTTGAAATGCTTTAGCAGAATTATATATTGCTCTTGCTTGAAGAGTAAAAAATGCCCATCTAACTAATAAATCTCACCTTTAACGTGAAGCAACTCACTGTTTCAACATACTCAAAAAAGAAAATGTCCTTTTTTTATCTTTTGTCTTTTGGAATGTATCGTGTATGAATTCACGAGTGAAAAATATAACATTTAGGTTTGTTTGGTGTTTGTAATGAAAATCATCCATAAAGTGTACTTCACTTTTAGTGATAAAGTTATAATCATCATGCAGAGTACGGAGTAATAATACAAATGACCCTTCGACCATTCAGTCATCAAATAACATCTACTTTAAGCGAACAATCCTAAGAGAACGTTATTTGTGATATCAAATTTACTCTCATTCTTTCCATATCATTTTATTCTATTTCACAACGAATTTCTAAAAATTCATATTATTTTAAATACAATTAATAAAAATTGTGTAAAAATTCAAATTTTTTTTCAAAGGCCCAAATAGCAACCTAAATACCTCTATTTATGTATCCTTTAAAATAAAAATAATGATATATTTTATTTATTTTTATTTTGCTTAATTATTGTACAAAAAATAAATTTAAAAAAAGAAGATGGAAAAAAATAAAAGTTGTTCAACCAACCGGCCGGCCAAAGTGGCCCTTCGCATCAAATTTTTAATCCTGACCCACAAAGTCAAGTTAAATTGGACACTCAATCGGATTCCCTACCGCGCTGAAATCTAACCATTTCGATTAATCTTTTATTTCGATCATCTAATGCATATGATCTTATTATATCGCAAATTACAAATACGTATATATTGGGGTGATACAAATAAATAATACATAATTTTTTAACTAAAAAATTAATAAATGCTTACAAATAAAGTAAAATATGTGTCTAAAGAAGGATTAAACTAAATACTATAAATAAAGAAAATATACGAAGTTTGCCACCACTCGAATCACGCCACACCATATCAAGTTAACCCATCTACGCCTGCTTCTATACCAATTAAAAAAAATATCTCAATGAGTGCATCGACAGTCGTCGATACCAATTAAAAAAAATCTTGAAAATTATAATGAGTGCATCTAGACATTTAGTTCACTTTTAAACACAAGTACACAACGTATTGATGATCTTGTTCAAATAGTCATTAGTTTTAACTGCTTACTCAATAACTAAAGAACAAAATTATTTAGTTATACTGCCAAACAAGGTTTTAAATAGCATTTGTATATGACAACAATTTCAGACCCAAACATAAAATCATAACTTGGAAACTGGAAAGAAACAGACTTATTCCAGACAATTTAGTTTGCATGCAGACAGCCAAATGACATAGGAACTAGCAAACTAGCCAAATGATTCTGAAATGTTAACACCAGGCTCAAGCAAGTGTGCAAGAACTGTCAAAACATAGCCAACAATGAAACAAGAAAGGAAAGGAAAGAAAAGCCACAAACAATAAACTTGAGTCTAGTTGCGCGTTCCACAGAAGGAACCCCGATGGCAACTTTATTTAATTACAATAACAACGATGACACAAGGTTTACTTCAGAACGCCTCAGGTAGCCTCAGTGACTGGGAAATGGAACTGTGACACTGATTTCTTAAGAAAGCTACTCCCACAAAATGCATCGGCGCTTCCAACCCCAAAGTCTGCCATGCTAGCAAAAGACTTGGGCGGGGCCTGTGGGAAATCATCAATGAGAGCCTTGTAACACCTGCTAGAACCCCCAACTTTCCGATCATGCTTCTTGTCTTTGCTCCTGGTGCTGCTTCCACGTGAAGACTTTCCTCCCCCCTTTTGCTTGCTCCTTCCGTTCTTCTTGCCATCACTCCTGTGGCGTTGACTCTTATTAGTTGGCACATGTGACACTGCAGTTGGAACTGGATCATACACATCCGGAGACCATGTCACTGACAGCTTTCGAGGGGGATTCCCCAGCTTCTCACGACTGCCTTTAATTGCAGGCACAAGCTTCAAAGTACTCTGTGAGAACATAATGAAAAGAATCGAAACAGAAAAGGGGAAGTGTTAAAAGATATCCACGCCGTACGGTTTTGGGACTCCCCATCTCCTGCATGAGCAACCTCCTAAAAGGATCTCAAACGAAGGAAAAAATAGAACAAAAAGAAATCTAGCTACACGGCTCAATCATCACCAAATAGAGATAATGCATCGGGTAAACATAAAAAGGCTTAATAACCAGCCACACTATGAATGAGACTAGTGCCAGGGGCTGTGAGGGTGAACTAGACAATTCAAGATTACCCATCGATTTCTCAGATGTTAGCCAAAGAAAACATAATTTATCATATATGAAGATATGAAGATATCATCTAACCCTCACTGTTAATAAGCACCAAACAAGCTTTGAAATACAAGTTATATTTGGCATTGTGTGGAAGTGACATGAATGTATGAACATTCCTTCATTATATACTGAAACAGAGTACGAACACCAACAAGAATTGTCTTAAGCCCTTCAACAACCAGGGGAGAAGAATCGGAAGTGACAAATATTACTCTAACAGGACACATACCTCAGTCATAAGACCTTTGTAAAAAGGTAACTATAGGAAAAACAAGAAAGAACCAGGAGTCAAAACAGTATGGGGAAACAAAAAGGAAAACAGAACAGCAAATAAAAGAGAGGAAGAGATTAAAATAACCAGTTCCACCACAATAACACCAAACTATAACTTACAGGCAAAGAAGAAGAACGTAGACATGGTCCAAAAGCATTATCTGGAAGAGAACTTTGTGCTGAAGCTGGACTTGTTTGCTCATTTTCCGTCAAGTTACCGATTCCAGCAGAGATCTTTCCAGAGCATGGAAATGTAGCACTCTTGTCCAAGCTCTTAAAGGAAGCCTTACTGATTTGCATTCCATAGTGATCGTCGGATTTATCTTCTTTCCCCAAACTAATAGTACCATCCTTTTCAAGAGACGAAATGAGATCACATGTCAGTTTCTGACTATCATGAAAGTTAAGAGAGTCGTTCATGTATTTAGCAAGATCATCCAAGGTAGCTTGTTCTCTATTGCCACTAGAAGGGTCAGGTGGATCTGCAGCTGACTCACAAATAAGGCTCGGATCTCCAGAAGTTGATGAATCAGTAGAACCACAGTTGTCCATCAATTAAAAGAACTCAAGTAGACTGCAGATGTGAAATATTAATCAATTGAAAGAGCAGATAATCAATAATGACTTTGATGTGAACCAAAACAAAAACGGATTACATAGTATTCAGAAAAGGAGAATAAACAGATTTACAATCATACAATCTTTAGTTCTCACCTATGCATGGAGAAGAATTACAAAATGAGAATACCAATCCCTTTTGTACATTATGTCCAACGTATGAACACTATCTAAAGAACTTACACAATAAGATACCTTACCAATAAATTTTATCACTTTTTATCACTATATGCATAATAAAGTATTTCATATAACTTTTAGGTCAGTAACAACTAACACGGCATACTTAGCATGTATTTACCAGACACCACAATTCATCGTTACTCCCTTTTCTTGTTCATGATATGGTAACCAACTCCAAGCAATGATCCCGCTACCTCAACTATAATTCTACATTACCCTAACCACTACACCACACGCCCAACCAAGCAATTCATTATTTCACTACCAATAATCAAGTTTCTACAAAATCAAAATACCAATCTCTTTTAAGCATTATGTCACTAACATGAACAACTTGTTATGAACTTCCACAATAAGATAGCTTTACCAATAAATTTTATGACTTTTAACGATATATGGAAAAAATGATCAAGTATTTCATATAACTTTTAGGTCAGTAACAACTAACAAGGCATACTTCCCATGTATTTACCAGACACCACAATACATCATTCATTTTCTTAACTTTTTCATATTACAGTAACCAACTCTAAGGAGACTCAATCCCTTAGCATCAACAATGACTCTACACTACCCTAACACTACACCACATGTCCAGTTGGACAATTCATTATTTCACTACCAATAATCAAGTTTCAAACAGCAAAAAAGCCATAACAAAGAAAGATCCCTCCATCTCAAAATGATTGCCTAGTTTTGAATTTCGATAGTTTGACTTTTTAAAAGAAAAATTGAACTAAATATGTCTGTATATGTTGTGTAATATACACATATCAAAAACATTATCTTTAACATACTTCGCCATTAACATTATAATTTTGATCCAAATCAAATTGCATATATAAAAGACAACAAAACGCTGTTTAATTTGACACAACTGTGAAAACCAAACCAGACAAATCTCTCGGTGAATTGAGGGCAGAAGAAACAACACAATAATAAAACGATCAATTAAAAACGAATATGATATAATAAAACGACCAAGTAAAAATCGAATAAATATACAAATCGGTAGAAGTATTTCTCACCTAGTGCGGATCAACCAGCTGAACCCAACAAGCCAATCCTCCATATTATGACAACAATTCACCAAATCTACTCAATATATGTCACCAAAATCAACCCTTTAGCTAGAAAAAACAACCGAATTCGACAATACGAAGATTCAACAGAACCAAAATAGGACTAAAAATCAACCCTTTATAGAAAAAACACCAAAATTCGTCAATACGAAGATTCAACAGAACCCAAATAGGACTAAAATGAACTCCTTAGCTAATCTGACAATATTTGATTCAATCAAACCAATAAGCTAAATTAAATACGATGAATAAGATTATTCATCAAAACCCTGAAACAATTAATTAATCTTAATGAAAACCTTGATGAATTATAACGAAATGTAATTAAACGTTAACTAAGATTACCACGTCGATCACACTTTTCGAGACGCTTCATACGATTATGCGAAAAAGAGCCGCCATATGAAAAGGACACGTGGAGGACACCTGAGGATGAAGGCACCGAATGCATTTTCTAGCTCCGATGCTCTTCAATTTTCAATAAAATTAATAAAGACTCGATTTTGACTCTCAATTTATCGATCTGTGTAAACCCTAACAAGAAATTGATTTGGGAAAACTGATGATTGATCAATAAATACAATAAAGATGGGATTTTGAGAGTGAATTTATCGATCTGGGTAAATAAACCCTAGAAACAAATTGATTTTTGGGAAATTGGACAATTAATTTGGGACAAAAGATGAAGGATCTATTCATTGGGGATGTGTGGGAATATATTGGAGAGGGAGAGTTGACTAGCTCAGCATATACACGTGGATGTATTTTCATCTATCTTATTTTCGTATTTTTTATTGTCACAAATTAATTATCCAAATTAATTTGGGACAAAAGATGAAGGATGGATTGATGTGTCTCGGCTCTCGAATACGGCTATAAGACGAATAAGAGGTAGTCCCACCCTTGGTACTCATGCTACCTTCCAAATTAATCAAAAAAAGAAAGAAAATAAACGTCAATACTATCTACTACTTCTTTCAAACAGGTTTTATAATAAGAACGAATCATTTCAATATTCCATTATATTTACACCTGAATATAAAATCTTCTTCAACTTCGAAACTCTCAAGGACATGTATCAAACCATGGATACATATATTGGGAGTTATTATCCAGACTTAATCCATAATTGAGTTTGGCACATTACACTGCACGAAAATTCATGTTAACATTGTTACAAAACAAAACATAGTAGATTCTTTGAATTACTAGTGTAATAAATTAACATAAAACACAACCTCGGCTGGTCTGGGCAGATCAACAGTAAAGTCTGTTTCACAATTCTGCATAGTAAAATACGACTAGTATTCATTTCATTGGTTACTCGACCAGAAACCAATTATTTTATCGTTCAACTTATAATTGGTAGAGTAGATAGTACAGTATTGTATGTGCATTTTTAAAACCCAACTACCTTGTAGTTTTGAACATTTTTGAGGTGCAAAATTGAAAATTGACAAGGTAACCGACTACTTCTTCTCCAAACTTGACAATTTTTTAGAGATGGAGGGAGTAATAAACATAAAGTATCAGAGACTAGGAGTTCATAAGTTTCAATAGAGTAGAAGTATACTTATGTATCCCCATATGAACTATCACATTCACTCAGAGAGTATAAATGTTTAAAACTAACATACAACACACCAAGTTAGATAATCGAATTGGCCTAAATAGCCTACCTCCCCTCGATCTCGATGCTAAAGGCTCGAATTTCAATGAGTGGCAGAAATGAATTAATGTAATATTAACTATAAAAAGAAAGATACACCACATACAAACAAACATCTCAAAACTAAGGGAATAACAAAATTGTGTTCTAGAATAATAGCAGTACCTATCAATTGACAATGGATAATATTTGACATATGCGACTGCTAAGGTTCATCGTCATAAGGTGCATTTAAGGGCGGTGATGAGTCGTATTTCACGACTAGCTTCCCCTTGATATGAAACTCAGGGAGCACAGACATTCCGCCAAAATTATGACCCGTCAAGTCCAGATGCTGCAGATTTCCTGATAAAAAAGAAATACAAACAATATTACCAGGAAACAGTCCGGGTGAACAGACATTGGTAGCACCAAAAGGCTGCACCTTGTTCAGTCATAACAATGATTCGGGTAGAAGTGAAGAACAACTGCCTCCTAGGACTGATTCAAATTTTCAAAATGAAGAATAAACTACCTTGAACACTTTTCAAGCATGATGAAATGACAGGCACTGCTTCCACAGGCATGAAGTTATAACCTGCATCAATTGAGATGAGACTCGGAGCATTTTTAATCAGCTTCGACAAAAACTCCGCTACTCCAATCCCTCCACGGTTTTTGCTGTAAGATGTTTCAAATTGTCAAGATATTCATATCGCAGGCTAAAGAAAAATTGACAAGATATCTTCAAATGGTGTGGACCTTATATTTATATGGACAACTTCCAGTGTTTTTTTAATTTCTTCTTTTGCATCAAGAAATCCAGGAGAACCGAGTCCAATGTCCTCGAGGTCAAGGAACTTGATTCCTGTGCACAATAACCTTCCCAGAGGTGCTCCTACATTTCTGTAAATCAAATAAGTCAAGATTGGAGAACTCACAAATGGAAAATGTAAGCATCAGCATGGGTGCAAGATCTATCACTTAGACTAACTTTCCAAGGTCATTGCCTCCAATTGACAAGGAATTCAGGGGTTTTATTGTGGTTGAAAGAACTCCGAGCAATTGGTTCACTCCAAAGCATGTAAGTTCACAGTTCGCCAACTTCAAATCAACAAGATGAAATTGTTGCTCAGACATCTTGATGAAGAAAAACAAGCTCCTGTATAATGGAATTGTCTTTATAGGAAAACTGGAAAATAATAAAATTGTATCTCGATAAATTAAATTACACTAAGAACTCACATGATTCCTTCATCCTCAATAGGATTATCACTTAAATCAATAGCTTCCAGAATAGGCATGTGAATGAGGGCATATTTAAGGGCATTTGCATCACTTACCTGCAAATTACAATTCCTGAAAACAAGAAGCAAGTGGAGAAACTCTTAGTGCAAACTTCACAAAAAGCAAAAGTGCAGTTTAAGGACAAAAAAAGTTGATTTGCTTGAAGTCTTTGACCAAATGAAATAGTTATCAGCGACTGTATTTGAACAAGCAGTTTCAGTCACATATAGAAGTGTTTGACAGTGTGATTCTGATGTATTTAGATTTCACTTAAGCACGAGTAAATGCCAAAATGCGTAAAAAAGAACATAAGCGCAAATCTGATAGGACACGATACAATCATACTCTTATTTTGCCTCATTTCAGACTTTCAGTTACACACATATCCTAGAGTCCAAGAATTAATAAGCGGTTTAAAGAAGGTAATATCGACCTCTAATACCTTAAGTTGAGAATACGCAAACATTGCAATGACTTGCCTAACCCAAAAGATGAATCTTCAAAAGATCCACGTATCCACCTCAAATTAGAAAAGCAACCAGAGATCTGCCAATAGGGTAATAGTTTCTTGGTTACGAATGTCAATATAAATATAATATGAAATTACTAGAGTACACGGCGAACCTACATTGTTATCTGAAAGATCGAGAACAGATACAACTAACGAAGCATCAATGAGAGCAGAAAAAATGCTTCTTGCAGAGTTGGGTCGAAGTCCAACGTCAACTAACCTCACGTCAACTAACCTCAAAGATGACAGAGACCTATTAATAAACACAAAATGTGCATCATAATTTAAAAAAAAAAAATATTCTGATGTCACCTGATGAGAATAAGAAAAACGAGATTACACAAGTAATCCATAATCAGTTAAGTTTCAAATTTCACCATATGTGCAACAAATCCTATTTAGAACAAGCAGAGTCGAAGAATTACTTGCACTTAGTGCTCAAGAAACTAAATCATGATAACCACCAACCTAAACGAAGTTCCCATTCTTTACTATTTAGCAAATCTGGCATTCTGACTACACACTTCAGATATGATGAGAACATGACCTGAATTTATATGCACTATCATAACTTCAAACTTAAATCTGGAATATTAGCAAGTGAATCATAAGGGTTCCTATGAAATTAACTGATACTTGTATGATGAAGACTAATCACTACATTTATTTAAGGAGGAAAAAACATAATACAAAAGGCTACATTTTAAGTTGTAAGGTAACTACATTTTGCATATCTCATATATAGTATTAAATAAATCATAAAAGGGAAAATCAATATAGCTATTCCGGTAGAGGAAACTTTCATTCATCATTGGATATATTTTTAACACAACCCAGATCAAGAATGTACAAGCAAAACACTCAGCATACAAAATTGAATAGGAACAATACACGAGCAATCAATGGAAATGTGGAATAGATCCTTGGGGACATTTCTGTGCCATTGCATTACAAAATCAATCATGAACAAAGTTAACATGAGAATTCCAGAGTTACTTCTAAATAGACATCCTTTTACAGTTGATGATGACAAACTGCTTGCAATAAGCAAAAAAAAGATATGCACGGTACCTCCCCGATGATAAAAAAGATGTGAATCCAAGAGGTATGGAAGAATCCTTCTCTAAAATGCTTGATGCGGTGATTGAGAAGTGTTGAAGTCCGTGTGTTTTTGAGTCAATAAACAATGAATTGCATATTGAATTGACAAATCCGGAAGATAATTTGCAGTGCATAAACTTGATAGATGTTAGTGACCCATTAATTTGGAAGAGAAGTTTGCACAATCCCTGCACCTGTGCAACCATTGAAGATGCCAAATGCATCAGCATATAGTCAAATACTACTATTCTTGGCATCAGCCTGAGATCATTCTTAAGATAACTATGAAATCAATTTTAACTCTTTATGCCCAACTTGAGTGTCATTTCAAACACTCCCCAACATAGGGTTCTGTTCTGACGATATTTGATTTATCAGGAAAAATTAAAAAGAATAAAAAAGACTTCATCTTTTTCTCTTTTTCTATTAACCATTTTATGAGCATCAGTTGTTCATTCGTTTTGGTTATGATATTGTTTTAGCAATCTCAAAACAAACATATATCCTACCCTAAGGGTATCAAAACAGACATCAACTCACATGCTCCTGTGCTTTCATCCATCGAAGTTCCAAAGTTTCCAACTTAGAGTTCCTTAACAAATCCTGCATTCTTAACACAATCAGATAGTTATGATATGTTTAGAGCAATTCAATTATCAGATAACCCATCGATATAACCAAACAAGACCAAGCCTTAACACACTAAGTCATAACCAGTAGATATGCTGATTCAATTTCAAACGGTTGAATTATAACACAATATTGAGACTTAGCAATTCGGCCTGAGTGTCTGTGTTGAAGGAAGAAAAGGGAAGAGTGGGTGGAGAGTTTTCTGGTAATCTACTATCACAGAAGTCAGACTTACACAAATCTCAGCTACACACATCACATTCCGAAGTCTTAAAGATCTGCAATTTTAAAAGACGATTTAGTAAGACAGATTGATGAGATTATAAAGTGGACAATGTATTAACGGAAAATAAATAGAAAATGAATCAAGAAACCCATAGCCTTAACATCCATACAAACTTTTATAACATATCGGTATATTGGAAGCAATTCAGTAAACGATCTTAATGTCCAAGAGAAAATATGGTTTCAAATAGTAACGAATTCAATAATTCGTGCTATTATACAAGAAACCCCATGGTTCCATAAATTAAATTCACGTTTCTCAAATTCCACAGTCCAAAGTGAAGAACCAATGCAATGTACCTAGCATATAGTCCAAATTTATGACAATGCCAAGAAAGCTTCTTGCAGTCATTCATAAAGTCCAATGCATGTCCTTTACCAAACAAATACTTTAATATAATATCTGCACACGTTAAATGAGTGTCAAGTGTCAACAAAGACGCTATCCTTTGACATGACATAAGCTCTCTTTCTACAGGTAAAGCCATCTACTGTAAGCAAATGCCCAGCAGGTACTCAAGGATAGTAAATAAAAATCCTAACAACAAAACTCAATGATCAAAACCATTAATTTTTAAAAGCAACTGAGCTACAACTTTTTGATAGGGGAAGTCCAGATAGTAAAGAGTACAAAAGGATCCCTTAGCAACATGCCAGACGATCTTTCTCATACCTTGAATCTTACACTAATTCATCCCTCATATCACCTTTGTGAGTTTCATTAAAATAAGGAACATTGAAGATTCCAAAGTTCAAGACAAATAGGATTATACCTGGAATCTCTAGGTCTCTGACACTAACACGATCACTGTAGGAAGGGAGCAATGATATTTCTGCTGCTGCATCCAAGCAACTGCATATTAAACAAAATTAAACACTATGTAAGGAGCAGAATAATCACTAAGTCCTGCCATAATTCCAGCTGCGAAGAAAATCAAACCTCTGTATATGTGACTCCCAATAAAATTGCTGCCAATCATCAACCGATTCATATTTATGTTTATCTTCTTCTCCATGCGTTGTTGAGTCAAGGCAAGGCCATCGACACATGTACAATGTCCTCCATGATTGATCAAAAATGGAATTTCTGCAGAGCCAATAAGCATGCATCAGACACCATGAAACATGCTTTAACTAATAAACCTTTATTATGATCCAGACCTTTTACGTTTTCTTTTGTCAGTTACTGGTTCACAATCACTTACGAAGTCATCTGGCCTGCAATGAGATGGTTCATGTAATTATGTTAAAAACTACAAGGATACAGTACATGACTTCTTAATAAGATCAACAAAGTTGGCAAAAATTCATATTACTGTCACGGAAACTAAGTTTTTAAGCAAAACCATCCATCTTTCTCCTCAATCAGAATGCATATTGTAACTTAAAGTGTGCTTTGTGAGTTACAATAAAGTTGTTTAATAGATAAACTAACATTTGGTCTTCAAGCTTCTGCAAGGCAAGTGGAGACAAGCGCGGCAACAAGCAATTAAATAATTCTGGTGGAAACGAGTACACTTCATGTATAATATCGCTATCTAACAAAAAACCAGATTTAGTGAAAGTTTAAGAATGATTAAAAAATAATGGAACCACGATAAAATGAAATATTCCATTAGATTACCATGAAGAAGTTGATCTTTGACTACATCCAAGCATAATGCACATAGAGATGGGAGTTCTGCCATCCTCAACAACCGAGTAAACAAAGCTACAAGAACAAAAAGATAAACTTTCTCGTGTGACTGTTCTCTTGGAAAACTGGAAACTAAAACATTTCTTCTTACACTCCGTCCAGTGCTGTCAATCAACTCACTCACTGCCTTAACAAGTTTACTTAGCTAGCCACCACAAGCAGATTCCAACATTATACAGCTTAACATCAACAACAACATGCCCTTAACGTTTTTAAAGCAGTTTCCTCGCGCCACGGGTAGGGGGTCTGGCAAGATACGCCTTACTCCTAGGGAGATTGTTTCCAAATTGACCCAATATTATATCCACGATCCCAAGAATATAAACTCTTCGACTCCATAGGACATGGAAACAGCTTAACACCAACCACAATAATGCAAAATACGAATCTTTAAGATACACCGTGAATTTACCTTAGTCGCAGTTTTTTCTCTTCTCTTGTTGTCTTTTATTAAGGACATTCGCCAATTAAATAAACCGATAACGAATCTCGTATAATCATATCCCCAAACTTGACCTAATTGACTACTATAATGTCTACTTTTTTACCCTTTGCAACAATTAAACTTTATTTACTATACAAATCATGTTTTGCTCTTCCTAAATCATATAAACTCTCTCAAAATATCAACTATCTACATCTCAAAATTGCCAAAAATGTTCATTTACTCATTAGTTAAATACCCAATTTTAGGAAAATGATTAAGATATAGTTAACTAAATTAACAATTTAATATAATAAAAGGGACTAATAATTTGATAAATGAAATGAAGTAGAAAAGGGACAAATAAAAAAAGAACAAAACTTACAGTGGCTACAAAATAGAGAAACCACCAAGGAGGTGAGGGCGGCGCCGTCGCTCTTTGTGGCTAGTCCAGGCAAGAAAACGACGTAGTTTCACAGGACAGAGAGCTATTAGTGAAAACTGAAATCAAATATCGAATATAATTGATATATGACTGCACACTTAAATTAATGAGAGAGTATCTTTATTAAAATGATTGTCGAAATCAACTTTTATGTAAATGATATTTTAGTAACTTATTCATCAAAATTGGTACGTGAAATTTTTGAGGAATTTTAATGACAGATTTATTGCAAAATAAGTTTGTGAATTGTGATATAATCTCAATCAATAATCAACACATATCATATAAAATATACGTTCATTTAATACTCTAATTAAAAATTCGGAACTGACTCCTAAGAAAAAACTATGGATTGGAAGAAATTTCCACTGACCAATATTATTAGCACTTTTTAGACTAGTAACCGTTACTTGATTAATAAACTTGTTTGTTTAATAAAGAAACTGAACTTGAATACAGATCGAGTTTTAACTCGTTAGGATATCTAGTCGAGTTGAAGTGTGAAATAACCTACTTTGTTGTACTCAGCTCGTTTTCTGAGCTACTATATCCAAATTATAGAATTATATTTATTTTGTACATGTATTTTTTTTAAATAGTTAACACATATTTAGACATTGGCATACCATCCGCTTTCATGTTTAATGGATTAAGATTGAAACAATTTTTTAATTTATAGCGGTTGGTGAACATCTTCCACCTCATTTATAAATCTATTTTGGAAGTTACAAATCGGGTGAAAGAGCTTTTTTAACCTTTGTACAATCAAAGCGATTTTGTCTTCATCGATTAAAGGATTTCGAATACAATCAAAGATCTTTGCCTCTATCGATTCCAATATTAATACATCGCCAGCGGATAAAGTCACCCATATCACTTGTATCCGTTGGAGAAGTAATACACACAACACTCCTTCTCACAAAGCAACTTAATTTTCATACCGCTTATACTGGCTATCGGCGGATTATTCTCTTACAGTACGGTATGTAACTACAAATAAGCTTCAAAAAGCAAGATGGGATGGATTGATGCTTTGAAAGAAGGAAATCGAAGAAATTGTGATATTGTCTGGTTGCCAACTAGTATCGGATATTTTTTAAATTTAAAAGATGTTGTTATTTGATACTTTCAACTCTACTCCATGTAATAGCCGGTATTTTATAATAAAGCTTTCTTTTTACATAATGATATGAATTACTTATAAAAAAAAATTATTTTGGTGTTTCATAATATGAGTATTATATATCATTTATTAAAATGCTATGGTTATGGAAATAATGGATGTTTTGCCTCCTACATGAAATCATCTTGTTTAGCAAGAAAAGAGATATCTTGATTATGAAAAAAGTAGGCTACTTGTTTATCAAGTTATACCATATGTATTGTATCTTCGAACTATAACTAAAAGACATTTCAGAATTTATCAATATCAAGAATAAAACTATTATCCTTTTCTATTCTCTTTATTCTCTCTTGTTTGTTATTTAGCTATATTTATAACTCGTTATCAACCTCGAATGCCTCTTCGTTAGTTACAAACAAGCTATGAATTGGTCTACTATTTTCGTTGAAGTTCACGGGCATAGCTTTGATCTTCAAGTCAAACTCCTCTCAAATTCTTCTCAGTAAGATTTCTTGACTACCTAAATAAATTGGGATATCTTATTAAATTTAGGAGTAATTTGGCATATTGCATAGAAACATGAGTTAAGTTTTACATAATTTGATAATGATTATAAGATTTGAAATTAATCAAAGCATAGTACGGTAGAACTACTTTTTTGCATTTTAGTATTAGCATTGGATACTAGTAATGAAAATTAAGAGCGTTTGTTCCTTTAATTAATGGTTTAGAAACAATTCATTTCGAATAATAATAACGATAGAGTTTATAAAATGTATTCTTTTGGAGTACTAGTTAAAATTATACTCCGTATATTATTGGATTTTAACAAATATTTGATTAAAGTCTCCTTCATCTATTATATATTTTCTTTATATACAATTCGTTAAATTGTTAGATTTGTATATTTATGATTTCAAAACACATTTAAATATATTCATATTGATATATTTATATATGCACTGCAAGGCTGGATACCTCATCTCAACTTTTCAAATATATTAATCTCTAGAATACATTTGATATGTATTCTTGTCCAGAAGATAAAAATGTCCATTCATTTGTTCTCATTAATGATTATCTAATGAAACAAACGTAAGCTTCATTTATTATCATCCCAAGCCCCATACCTAGGTCTTGGCTTGATCCACGTAGTGCCTTATGTATACTTCCTCCGAAGAAAAAAAAATGCAATATCAATTATTCATTATATATATGCCCGAAGAACTATTAATGTAGCACATTACAAATATGAGCTTTTAGTCCGTAGTAAAAACTACTATAGAATATTTTCCACACAATATGTGAAATTTTATTATTACTAGTCCATGAGTCTCTCGAAAATATTTATTTTTATCTCTTTATACTCACAGCTAATCTATAAGACTTGATTATGTAGTTGGAGAAAATTGTTGTTATCATTAGTCCAAAAGACTAATCCACAAGATTTTAGTCATAATATTCACAACTTTATGGAAAAAATTTGCACAAATATATTTGAAGTATGCGTCTTGAAGGCTGAATTTTAAATTAGTACGAATATTGAGAAATTAAAAGATTTTATGATGGTTATATTGCATATAATCTATATGCAATTTAAGTTCCCTCTTGATTTTTCTTGAATAATTTTTCTGGATGCACTCTTGATTTAGCACTCATATGAATACCATGAATTTCGTCATGAGACTTGATGACTCATATGATTTGGAGAAAATGAATGTATCGAATTTTATGAACTTAAATTTCATATAATTTCTTTTTAGGTCCAGAAGTATCTTACAAATTGAATTGAATTAATGTGTAGACATTTAACTATATAGCACTTAAAATTGATAGCCATATAAATTAAGAATTTTGAATATTCCTGAAAAATTTATGTCAATGTCCTCATTATTTTGAAAATAATATAGAATATTATAAATTCATTTATGAGACCCGAAGACTCATACAATTTAGAGGATATGGATTCAGTGACATGATATCAATTTTGTGAATTTGATTACTATTTATGATTTCGTTTAGGTCCAGAAGTACCTTACATATGAAATTGTCTAAATATACAAACATTATTTGACTCGTTTGGAAGATATATAGCATGATTACATATTATAACCTGGGATGATACATATATCATATGTGTGTAACATATTTATATACCCTTGAAGTGGTTAATTCTTGAAGTGATTGATTATCTAATTATATCTATCAAGTGGTATATATAGTTCATAAGTGTGCAACTTGTAGATATTGCTTTCTGACTTATACCGTCTAAAGATGAGAAAAATTTCTTACTTAACAAAAAAGCGAGAGGATGTTATCGATATGGTAATTATGCAAATTTAATTGAAGGCTCGGAGAAGAGCTAATATATAAGTCCCTCGAGTTGTGTATTTAAGATGGATAATATTCTTACAGTATGAAAGAAACTGTCAGCTTTAAAAACATAAGCCAAATTGTCTATGACATTGAGACAACAAGTGAAAGCTCCAAAAGAGGTAATAGTTGTCAAAAGTGTAGCAAAGTCAATTGAAGGCTCTGGAAGAGCTAATATATTTCTGAGTAACACATATTTGTATATCAAAATACACTTTTATCAAACCCGAAGAAGTTTGAGGGTGAGAACTTTTATTATTTGGCATGACCAGTTAGACCATCCCGGATCAATTACTATGCGAAGAATAATTGAAAATTTAATTGAAAACTCATTGAAGAGTCAATAAACTATTGAGTTTCAAAAATTTATGTGAGCTTTATGGTGTAAACTCCACGATTGGTATTGTGGCAGGGGATGTTGAACTCACGTAGAAATACCCAATTGATTATTGAAAAAATGTTACATTACATGTAGCGGCTTAACTTTGTTAAGCATCGAGGCCAAATTATTATACCGCTCCCCGATATAGTTGGTTTGGTAAAAAAGAACATATTTTACCCTATAATTTTATGTGCATCATATATTTTGAATAGCAAGAACAAATGATGATTTTTTAAATGTCTATTACCCAGAAGTTATGTACATCTATATACTTGGAAATATGAAATTGAAACCAATTTATCAAGTAATTTTTCATTGTGATATATCAATGTTTTTAACATTGAGGGGGAGAATAGTATACAACTGAAAAATAGTCTATCTTGAATTAAATATCCATATGCTATATGATCCTCAAGATGAATAAATATGAACTCGAAGTTCAAGAGAAGATATGAACAGTTCAAGGGATAATATGAACAAGAAGTTCGCCACCAAATAAATTTCTGACCTCAAACTAGAGTGTAGGTTCTTGAAGAACCATTATAGATGCAATAGTTCCATCATTGAAGATATGACATTGAAGATGGTCTAGAAGAGTATATCACCTCTAGAAGAGGTAGATGAATATATATCTAAATGAATAAGCTAAAACATAACTAATGTACGAAGGCATTTTACATAACAAAATTCATGAATATAAGAGATCTTAGTTATCATGAACATGGTGAAACCAAAAGGGAAAAGATTATCGACAATAAATATTGCATACAATGAAAAGCTCTATATCATGAAGCAATATGAGGATCTGAAATCTATCTCCTCAAGTGAGTAGATGAATATATTTATGAATGACCAAAGAGAAAAGCCTTGATAAAGTAAAAGCGAAACTCACGTTATAAGTGAGAAATTTAGACTTAAAGTCTAATGAAGATGATCTTAATTAATAGTCTTGTGTACTGTAGAATAAATGACATAAGATTTGTCATATAATGTTTGTACGCTTGAAGCCTTTAAATATAAGTTGTAAGGTAGCAAGCGTACACCTCTTTGATAGAGGATATCAAAATTATAAATATTTGGTAGCAACAAAAGATAACTTCTTGATTTGCGTGCATGACTTATAATGTAGCATGCAACGAAATACGTATACATGAAAACATGTAGAAAGATTTGTGATGCCTGAAGCACATATCTATATTCCCGGAAACTTAACTCAGTTGAGTTAATATGAAAATATTTGAATATTTAAACCCATCCGGAAGATGGATTGCAAGTTCGAACTACATTATTAGACATTTTTTTGCATGATCATTTTATGCAGTATCACATGAATATACAAGTGTATCGATTGTATGACATACATGTTTAAATTTGTATTTATATTTATACCTTATTTGATTATATGATTGATCTGTTTGCTTATTATGTGGAATGAAATATTTGAATTATTTAATGTAAGTTGACATTGATATTACATATCTTTATTGTTGATTAGTTATTATTGATGATCTAAATATTCATGATATTATAGAAGATTCGATTATAGTTTATAGAGACTCTAGAAGAGTTCTAAGTTGAATAAATTATCATGAATAAGTTAGCACAAGAACTCTTGTAGAGTTCTCAGTTGTTAATAAATGTCTTATAAATGTATATACAAGCCAATTGGACATGTAATTATAAATTCATGCTTACGTAGAGTTCGATTGTCGAACCAGTATAATCTATATTGATTTGAAATTAAATACCTTATAACGATATATACATGACAATTGAGCATGTAAGTATAAATCCATATCATATACATGGTAAAAATATTTAATCTCAATTAAATGAGATTCATAAGAAGAATTTAATATCTCGTCCAAAAGACATGAATTTGGTTTTGAAGTACCAATTTCAATGTATATCTTACATATGATACATGATTGTATAATCTTGCAATATTGATAAATGCTTGTAGCCTTATTTGGATATTCTATTTGAATAATTTATACTGATGATCTCGTAGGAGGAGATATGATATCTGATGGCATAATGATGATCTCGTCGAGGAAGGAGATATGATATGCATTGTACTCTTTTTGAGAGTTTTTCCACTAGGTTTTTAACGGCCAAGGTTTTTTAATGAAGCAAATTCTGAAACATATCTAAAGAAGAGGCCTGTATTTTTATCTCGCTAGTTTTGTCCTACATGATTTTCCTAGTGACTATTTAATCAAAGTTGGTTAAACGAATGATCTTATATGACATTGTATTTACATGTACAGATTGGGAGAAAATTTTATGAGAATGATAATTTATGTTTATGACTTAAACATTATTGGAACTTATGAAGAACTTTTAGAGTTGTAAACTTCTTGAAGAAGGAATTTGAGATGAAATGTTGTTGATAAGTCCGCGTTCAATTACCCCGACAATTATAATATCACCGGATGTGAAACTTGATGACCTCACCCAATGCCAAAAGAAAGTACAAAAAAGAATTATTTGATCATGTATCATATATAAGTACTATTGAAGTAGTGATATATATTAGGAGGAAATATCAACACGAATGTATTGAAATGAAGTTAAATGTATAATGAATATGATATTATTCCAGTAGAACATATTCAACTTCTAGGCAATTGGTTATGCGAAGGCTTGATGTTTATATGATCCGTCGAATCGAAATTACTCTTTGTGATTTATCATATGAAAGTTAGTCTGATGATGCTTTATGATAACTCTTAAATTGTACATATATTGCCTGAGTTAAGGGCCAGCGTGTCAAAGGAGATAGAATAAAATATATTGGTGTTCGCCTACCCATGATCTTGAAAAGAATGGTGAAATCGATTTTCAGCAAATTCGTCTTTGTGATATCAGCAGGATATATTCATTAATCAGCCTTTTTCTGATATTCGAAAACATCGAGTATAAGGCTGCGTCCAACTAAATAATGTCAAGTGATGTGGTCATGAGGGGAGTTAATGCGCATTGTACTCCTTTTTCTTAATCGAGGATTTGTCCCCGAATGGGTTTTCCGATAAAGGTTTTAATGAGGCAACGTTGTAGCGTATGTTAAGAGTAATGCACTCTTTTTTACTTATTTAGTTTTTATCCTCGGATGGGTTTTTTCTAGTAGGTTTAGCAGGGCATATTAGCATTGATTAGGCATTCGAGAGTGTTATGGAAACAATGGATGTGCTGCGGCATGCTGTAGAAATCGTCTTGTTTAGCGAAGAAATAAGCTTAATTATGAAAGTAGTCTACTTATTTGCAAGTTATACCGTATGTATTGTATCTTGGCTTTATAAATAAATGCTTGTAATGTATTGAATATCAAGCAGTAAAATCTATTATCCTTCTATTCTCCTATTCTCTCAGTCTCTTATTTGTTATTAGTTATATTTATAACAGCTATGTAGTATAACATAATTATCAACAATATTCACAAAACATGAAATATAATATAAACAATTTTTTAATATGTGTCCTTAGGGTATAGGTTAAGAAGTAAAATTGGAAATAAAAATATATATTCAACAAATATTTTCATATTAAAGTTCAAATGTAAATCTTGTATCAAATACTTTAATTAATTATCACCTTAACCTTATGCGCACAAGTTAGAAAACCCATTTCCTCAAAGAAATTGTCGAGTAAGATTCAGAGAGAGAGAAGGTCAAAAATATTTTCTGCATAGTGATAATACCGTATGCGTATGATGCCAATAGATTATTTTTATTGATGGGTCAAAGAATGATTGTCTTGTAGGTCCATGGAGCCTAAGGTCGAGAGCCAAAAGGTCTCCTTGTGGATCACCACAGTGAGATCTTTGTCGGGCTCCCACTATATGAGTTGGTAAGGTAGGGGGCCTTTGAGGATCTACATAAATCTCCCACTTAGATTGAAACCGTTAAAGGTAATGTCGTTTTGTCTCTGTAATAATTGTGCCCTTCTTAAATACTCATCTTAAGCAGTGGGCCGAATTATGCGTAGTGTGTGTGTACTGACTTTCGAATCTGCTTGACAGCGCATAGTCACCATGAGATCGAATTTGTGGCGGGATATATCGAACACCAGGCGAACTATGTCCAACTCGCGGCACATAGAAGAAAGTCAGGATATTGGCGCCACGGGTTCCCCAGCGAGCGGAACATCGGCGAGTCGGTGATCCTCGAAAAATACATCGCGTTATTTGGCCATCTTGTGGGGGTCGAAGTCCCGATTCGACAAATATGTATGGATATGACAACTAATGTAAGTGCCGGACCACGATTGACACGCTTCCCTCGCCCCGGAAGTCGGTATATTTCAACAACTGACTTCGTGAGTAATGCGGCGTAGGAGCAGGGCTTGAAGATCGCTGAAGTACGTTGGTCGGCGTCGTGAGGCTGATACTACTTTATGAAAGTGATGCGCATGAAAAATCTCATTGCTCATGGGGCGAGGTAAAGCGATGCGTCGACGATACTTGAAGGCAGCAAGTCATGACACCCTCGCGGAGTGCACTGCGCCTGAAGTAGATCCGGGCGTGGCGGCACTTACAAAAAACTTAAATGACTTAAAGATGATGGATTCGATTAAATGCGGCGGGCTGCGTATTTGTCGTGACCATAGCGAGCGAATGCCTTTGACGGACCGGTTGGGCCGGTATCGGCGTTACCAAAGCGGGTTTAAACTTCAGCGAGTTCAAGCGCATTCGATGGAGCGGGGATCGCGTGGCTTACTGAAGGGGGATTCATTCTTGGCCTTTGTGACCATGGCGATCGATAACTTGGGATGTATACGTGGCGTTTCCCAAATAGCTTGAAGGAAAAGCGGATTGGTAGATGAAAATTTACCCACAAAGTCAATCGACTCGTATCGAGCAGCGTGGACGTCTTGGATTGCGAGTTTGATGCTTGTAATCGAACAATGTGGGTCGAGCAACGTACTGTGGATATAAAACAAAGCCCCGAAAGTCGTTGAGTAGCTATGCGTAAAGAATCTGACAACATAACTACTTACTTAGCGTCCAGCGGTGGATGACAAAGTCGCATATATGACGATGTGACGAAATTTGGCTTATGGGAAGCTAAAGAAGGCTTTATTGGTAAAGACCCCCTCTTGAAAGATCGTGCTTGAGGAGGGATTATGACACATCGAACTAGAAGAGCTTAAGGAAAGGCGGCCAGTCTTGACGCCGGAAAGCGGTGTTAAAGAAGGATAGGTCGAAGTCGTAGAGAACTTCCGTGCAGGGGAAATGTCTGGCTGTGAGGAAACTCTCGCAAAAGGCGTACTCTCCCGCCAGGGGTTTGAGATTGCACTAGCTTGACAGATCCCAAGGCGGCGGACCCCGCGAGGAATCTGCATATCGAAATATTGTCCACGAAGTCTGAGAGCGAATCTCTTGCCCAACCACCAATCACGGGGGGCACCAGGAAAGAGATATAAGAACTAGTATTGTGAATACCACCGAGAACACGGTCATGACACTAATGAGTGCATAATTTTGAAGGCAGAGATAAAGAAACTAACCAAGTGAGGATACTTAAGAGAGTTTGTAGGCCAGGAGAAAGGAGGACCACAGGGGCGTGGTCATAGTCCACCCCACGGCCCTTGATCGTGAGTGGGAGGCGAGATAAAAGCATACTCCTACCGTAGGGTCCACGAGGTTGAATTAACACTATTTCGGGCGGAATAGCGGGATGAGGTGACTCAAAGCAATTTGAGAAGAACTATTAGCTCGGCGAAGTCATGCAATCTTAGCGGGGAAATCTCATGAAGCGAACTAATATCGTTCTCGGCAATTGAAAGGATCGAGGCTCCCCTCGCTGATGACAAGTCGTTATAGCCCCGCTAATAGCGAACTTCAGCGATGGAGGATCTTTGTTGACCTGGTAGTTCCTTGAACATATTACCAGCACTTTATGATAAAACTGACTACCTCGCCTGTCTGACCCGTCGCCCGCTCATTGAAGGCATGATTCCACTTTGCCCATGTAGTATATGATTGGGGATGTAGCCACGCTCGATTTAACAGTCGGGACATGCAACAAACTACAACAATCAAGCCCGATTCTGATAGATTTGATAAATGACTCTTCGTCTGATGGGTTAAGCGGAGCCAGTAACAACATTGAGGAGATAGTGTCTCCTTTGCATCTGAGTTGAAGTTCCCGATAGTGGGGCATAGGTGGAGCTTGTGGAAACCAAAAAGGGCTAGGATATATTACGAGCCTTAGTTCCCCAGGTGAAGGCTGAAGCTAATTGAGAGAAAGAAGTAAGAAAACCTTGTCGGAAAAATCAACTCGAGGTAAGAATGGTGAGAGAAGGTGAAGAGGAAGACAATTCACCAAAGAAAAAGGAAAATAAGCTTGACTAATGCAGCATGAGGAGGTAGAAGAAATCATTCGACCCAGCGAAAAAGCGCTGACGTTGAGTGGGAACAGTGGATGATATTCATAGGGAAGCGTTGATTTCTCTTATTAGGTAATTTGAAGACATATTCGCATGGGGCCCCAAAGATATGCTGTGAGCAGACCCCGAGGTGGCGATGCATCGATTACATGTTGACTCGATGTTCGTCACAGTAAGCAAGAAAGCGAACGCCCGGTGATGAGAAAAGAACGTGGCATTCACAGACGAAGTCGAATCTCTACTGATGGCCCGAGCAATCCGCGAACTACGGTTCCCTGAATGGATCGCGAACATAATACTAGTGAAAATATTCAACAACAAATGGAGGGCCGTGCGACTTTACAAGCTTAAATAAAGTCCCCGAAGACTTGATCCCATTGCTAGGAAGATTGGTGGATGGTATTGCTGAGGTATGAGTACGTTTCATGGATGCGTGAGGATATCATCGGATATGTATCTTTACCCGGAGGGCGGATAAAAAGCTTTCTTTAGAATATGGCCTATTTTGTTGGGAAAATCGTGCCGCCGGGTTGAAAAATGAAATTTGTGCAAAGAATGGTGAGCCTTGTGTTCCAGACAGGCTCAGGAGAAATATGGAGATATGCGTAGACGATATGTTAGTGAAAAGCAAGGAGATGGGGCACCATTACGAAAACTTGAGGGAAACATTCAGTGATTTCTGGCGATAGTAAGTTCTTGAATCAATACAGAAGTTCTCATTTGGAGTCACATTGGGGGAAATTCTAAGTGCATTATCAACGAAAGGACATCGGGCAAAATCGACAAGATAAAGAGCCTTACAGACAAAGCCGCGAGCTATAAGGATGTCAAAAGTTGACATGTTCTTTAGCGGCCTAAGTCGGCTTTATCTCTCAGTAAAGCGAGAGTGGAATCTCTATTCTTTAAGTACTTGAGACGTGCCTCGAATGAAACCTTTCGATGGGATGAAGAGTGTGCCCATGCCTTTGAGGAATTAGAGGAATATTTGGGGTCACCAAAGTTGTTGTCACGACCCGAGGTGATGGAAGAATTGCAATTGTACTTGGTACATTTTTAGATGGAGCGTCGATTAGCGTCTTAGTGAAATAGAGGGGAGCACGCAAAAAACTATCTATTATGTGAGTCACGTTTTGCATGGAGTTGAGGAAAATTACCCAACAATTGATAAGTTTGGATTCGCCGATGCTAAATCTCCATTAGAAAGCTCAAGATATATTTGAGGCCCGTCCATAAAGATGATCCTGAAACTTGACCCTAAAAAGAATTTTGGCGAATTAAAATTTCTGCCGAGGCGACTTCATAACACGAGCGGTGAATTGGCGAGTTTGACATATCTATGAGCCTCGGCGGCGTCAAAGCCCAGTCCTCGCGATTTCATAGTAGAATGTATCGAGGCCCTTGCTTGTGGTCGAGGGACGAGAGGAGGGCCGCCCTGCCGTGCCAGTGGGCCAGTGTATGGGCGGGCTAAAAAGCGACCAAGCGGTTGGGGCAGGCTGTTTGATCGTGGGCTTTATTAGGAGATAAAATGGAATATGCCGCTTCTAAAGCTGAGCTTTGTGGCGTAAGCAATGAGGGAAGCAGGAGTATGAGAATTTCACGAGGTGGCGATCTTTGGAGATGGATGCGATCTTTGGGAGTTCGGCGAATCACAGTGCGAGGAGATTCCAAACTGCGATAATGGATCAATCGAGGGGTGATTGGCCAGAATCAGAATGAATCTCGTAAAGTTACATGCCAAGACTCTGACCTTGGCCAAAGACTACGTTGTCTCACGAGCATAAGCGAGAATGAAGAAGGAGACCCGGTATCAAAACTTGCCGCCGCTTATTATGATGAGCTACGAAAGAGGTTTATATCGAGTTACGGACCGGCCGGCCTCTGAAGAGAGACATCCATAAAAATTGTCCTAAAGGAACTCCAGGACTGGAGAACCGATATAGCTAAGTTCATACAGGAAGGATTGTTACTGTGACTTGGTTAAAAGGCGCGGAGAGTCGATAAAGTCTCGGGTTTGAATGTATGAGGGAGAAAATTGTATCGAAATATGTGTATCTGAGAGAACATCCAAAAGGTGTTGAACGAAGTTCATAGCGGATGGTGTGGCAGCCATATCGGGGCGCCACAGCGACTAAGGGTGACCAGCGTGGGTTTTTCGGCCCATGATGGTTAAAGATTCAGCCGGACTTCATTCAAAAATGTGAAGCATGCTAGAGATTGAAATGTCTCCCAATGATCTCAACCACGATGACCCATGTCGGCCCGTTCCACGCCCATTTGTATAAGGAATACTTAGTGGGAGAAAGCGCGAAGGCAAAGATTCGGCGAGAATCACGTGGTGGTTGGGTGGACTATTTATTGAATGGGTGGAAATTTGCTCCGCTAAGCGAATCAGGGGATGACATAGTGCGATTCCTATGGAAAGCGAGTCCTAGCGACTTTTGGTATCTACCGAAACACATTATCGGACAGTGGGCTCGATTTACTATTTCTGCCCGTACATGAATTTTGTGAAATCTGACAGGAATAGCTATTGGCTCGTAATACTACCCAGAAAGCGAAATGGCCGAGGTAGAAGTGATGAACCAAACCATATTCAAAGCGATAAAAAAGAATCTAGTCCATAGCGGAGCATCCGGGTATCTTGGATAGAAGAATTGGCAATGGTGTTATGGTCACTTGTGAACAGCGCCCCATGCAGTGAAACCCGCTTTTCGATTTAGTATGTGGCCTTTGGTACATTCTCCAGCGGAATGGAAACTTTAGCGACATTGAGGTAGAGAGTTATTTAAAATTCACAACTCGTACATTGAAGAACAACTAAACTTCATTGTTGATGAACTTAAGGATAAAGCCTTGTTCACCATGCAGAAATACAAGCACCTCATGGCTCGCTCGTATGTCCTTGAAATTGAAAGGTATGGTCATGTCGGTGACACAGTGTTAAGTATACTCAATGAGCCACCCAAATGATGTGAACAAGCTCAGTCCTAAGTGGGAAGGACCGTATCGTGTAAAAGGCTGTGTTACAGAGTGCGGGCAGCGCTATGAGTTGGAAAGATGGATGGCCGGCCGGTCCATGGACTGGCGCCTCCAAACTAAGCAAATTCTATTGTTAGTTATCAGTTCGCTATGAGCCTATTTAAATTATGTCAAGACTTATTAAATAATGCTCGGAGTTATATAACATTCAGTCTCGATATTTTTGTAAGACAAAAGAGGAATATTTCGACGAGTAAATTCGAGGTTATAAATAAAGTTGGTATTACCTAAAACTTTATCTCATGTATGCTTATTATTTTTATGTGCGAATGGTCGGTATCTGGCGCCATTCGCTTATACTTTCCCATTAAAACAAACAGAGGAAGGCTATCGCTTGGTGATCATTACTTGGGCCCAAGTCGAGAGTATAGCGAGTACTGAACCTTGATAGTCTTCTCAGAGAGTATAATGACTAAGCTCCGCGAAACTCTCTCGCTAGATGAGTTGGGAGGCGAGAGAGATATCCGTAAATCTTAAGATATTTATTTGTAATAAACTTCGCTTATTTTGCTAAGGCAACTATTCTGAGGCGGAGATATATAACACATAACGAAAATTCAATTGCAAAAGATGTTCAAATAGTAGAAGTAAATGAAGTTCAATTACACAAAACATTAAAACAATCGAAATAAACTACAACTAAAATAACAGTCAAAATAAGACAAAGCAATATACAGACAAAAAAAAACATTGTTAGCGAAAATTCTGTCAGAAAGCGGTGGGACAAAAGGAGAGACAGAAATAAAGTCTAGGCCTTGGGGAGACAGCATCATTTAGCCAGAGGCGTCTTCTAAATGCTTTGAAGGGGCTCGAGGAGGCTCAGCAGGCAAGAAGAGTTGTAGTCCTCCTGGAACTCGATAATCGAGGCGGAGAATGGGATACCTCTCTTGTACTTCTGACAAAGTATAAGCTCCGTGGCGTAAATAGCTCTAGGTGTTAAGAATTCGAAGACTTTTTGAAAAGCTCATTCACTGACAAAAGAGCACCACGAACTCTACTTGGATTCTTTGCAAGTTTTCAACGTGACCCATGGCTCATCGCAAAAAAAAATGATATCGGCTAATTTTAAGGGCGCCTCATTTACTGAATCCGCCAGTAAATGAGAGGAGGTAAACCGGGATGTGCCCACCGGAATTTGGGGGCACCACGGCGGAGTGCCCGAGCAGGTAACGGCTCAGCGCCTAGGATCGACCCCGACAAATGCGAGCACTGCCGAGTTCGAACGCGTGTCGATGTGAAACGCAATCTTCGTGGCGAGTCCGTGTCGTTGGGATGTGCCCGTGGGCGCTCCATGCGCTCACTTGTGTTGGCTCGCGTCCTCAGCCCGGCAAACTTCGTCTGCTTCGAGCCCGTTTGGGCTCTGAATCGTCGCGAAGCATTTACAACCAACGTCCACATACCCGCTCGGTTGGGTGATCGAATGTCAAAACTGAACTCTCATTCACGAGCTTATCATTTGAGAGGTCGCCTCTTATTAGCCTTTGCGAAGCCCGTAGTAGTCTGTGAGCTTAACTACCGGTATTGAGGCCGCGTTAATCGGCGGCTCATGACTCTCCCTTTACCTTTGCAGTTCTTTCCTCAGCTATTTTCTCGAAGAGGCGAGCTTTGAGTCATATTTTTTCCTCTCAAGGCAATCAGCCGTCTCGCCAATTCGAAACCAATGTTGGCAACATAAAAACAACAAAGCAAAGGATAAGTAATTGAAGAAAAAAGCAAAATAAAACTAAAGATGGAGAAAGAGAAGATACTGGAGTGGGTGCATGCGTATCTCCATAAACTTCGGAGTCGGGGAGTATGAGAGTATCCTTAGCCTGAGCCACTCCAAAAGCAAGGGCCTCGCGGCGTGAAAGGATGGAGATTACTCTTGAAGGGAGTGCGCGTATTTGTTGACCACTGGCGGTGTGTAGTGGGGCCGAGCTGAGAGTAAAGAACCCCGTAACCGTGAGGAGGGCCATAGGTCGGGAATGGTGGAGGAGAATCGCCACTGCGGATCGGAAGCTCGAGAACTTGCCTTGGCTTGTTTCTACTTCCACTTGAAACGCCTCCTTAGGAAGGTCTCTTGGGAAGGAGGCGAAAAAGAAGGAAGTTCGGCGGCGGAAGATTTCTTGTTGGAGGAAGAAGGAAGTAGGATCCCCGATTCGGCAGGGCAGAGAGAAGAGTGTGGAGCAATATTCGCGCGGGGAAGCGGGAGGCCGAGGCAGCTTGTGGAAAGAGACAGGCGGGGTCTGCTCTTAGCCGAGCTTTCACCCAAAGGTGATAGGCTCTCTTTACAGCATGTCCCATGAAGGAACGATGTTAGGGGGGCTGATCACTCGCCTCAGGAAAAATATCGTCTAGCGTGACAAAGGGACAAGGATTAGTATATGAAAAGTGTAAGTTGGGAAGAAGTTAGAGAAATTAGTATATACCGTAAGAGATGGAATTTCGATCAGTCAAACTCACTTTGTAAAATTGGATTAGACCGGCTCTGCTCCGGTACCCCTCATGAGACGATCTTTGGAGTCATGCGTGTGTAAAGTCTCACCTACAGGGCGTGAGGTCACCGTCGATCGGGGAGATTTAGGCCTACTCTGCGCTACTCGAGGCCACCGCGCGCAGGAACCGATAAATCCGTGCCCGCCAAAAGCACGAAAGGGAATGCAGCGATTCTCATTTCTCGGGCTTATTCACATAAAAATGTTGACCCACTTAGCGGAAATTTGAGATAGGTGAACGCATCCCGATGGCCAGGGGAAAGCAGTGAAAGTTGGCAAAAAAAGGGGCAAGTTTGGTTTTTGTAATGATTTTACAAATCACGTGGAAAAGCTTGATAATGTAAAGCCGATACAGGCGAATCGGCCGGCGCAGTTCATAGTTGTTGAGTTTACAAAATAAAATAATAATTACAAAACCATAACCGAGGATTCTACGAATATAATCAAAACGATAATGTAAGTGTGTACGCTTTATTTAGAGATTTGTAGCGGAATAAATCTAAAGAAGGAGACTAAATGATCAGCGTAGATTGTCTACAGAATAGTCGCATGACGTATGAGCGAACCTCCGTGAGCTTTACTAGAACTTTTAAAATATTAAGCTATGAGCGAGGTTAGACGAGAAAAATCACGATAGGATTTTCGCGTCTTTCAGCAAGAATGAAAGGGAGGGAGAGAAAGAATTCTCAACTTGAGGTGGAAGAATTGGTACAAGTGATTTCATGAAAATGCATTGCTTTGTTATAGGCTTAGGTCAGTCCTAAATTTTAGTATCGCATGCTTAAAATTAAAGTTTGAAGAGGCACAAATTTCTCTATTTTTCCTAAATGCATGATCGACTAAAATAAGTTGGTAAAGTTAAGAATCATACCGGCTTAGCATCACAAAATAAAGGCACATAAAGTGGTTAGGTAGAATATTCAATAATGATTCTCTGAGGAAGATTCGAAACCACTTATCGGCTTGACATTTAATCGACTATGGGGTGTATTCAACTATTGGAATTCGCTGATATTACATCTGATTAATATTTCGAACCTCGAAAGTTATAATCGTACTATAGTTCATTTAGTTGCTACGTGTGACCTCTTAAGCTCGATCGAAATTAGCGATATATTAATTTATGTTTAATCAGACATATTAATATATAGATTATGAGCTTGATCTCACAATAAGCCATCGTAATTCTAATGTCAATCGAGTTAATCTAATATATTAATTGTCAACCAGTGCTGTATGTCCCAACTATTATTATTTTAAATGTAATATTCGGATTCATGCGATCTAATTGTTCAACGGGCATACATTTATGAGATATAATATCTCGTATTTTCAAGCAGCTCCCGAGCTTTAGCTTGGATGATTATTTGTAAAGCGTGCTAACTGTCGAATACATACAGCGCGATCCACCGTCTGCCCGATTTCAACGGTCGAGCTATGGTAAGATTTGTGTGCTTGAGAGCTTCTTTTGCATCTGTACTTTTCTTGGTGGTATGAAGTAATGCTGAACTTCGAGTATAGTCTTGAGGTTGGTATCAATCACCATGCGATTCTCGAGAGCCACGAAAATCCTAAATCGTTATATCCGGTTATGCAATTTCATACTTTGTGTACCAAGATTTCGAGCTACGCGAATCTGAACTCGAGTTTTTTATAATCCTCTGTTACGGAAGAGCGTTTAGGCAAAGGTCAAATTATCACTACTCTGTAAAGTGAAAATAGATAACTTCGAGGTCTAGGAATGGCTATTTAACGTAAGCTCATAGAAACTTCTTAGAACACGGATAAAAAATCTTAAGTTCATTCTGCGGTCGATGTCTGTGTCGCGGTTGAAACCATTTCACGCGGTATACTATGTGATTGGCGGAGTAAAGTTCTCCGCCGATCGAGGCATTGATCGGACAATCCCAGCCAGTACTAATCGATAGTGTTATTCCAGAAAGCTAGTGAACACGATTAAGGTTTCCTGATAATAAATACGTTTTACAGACTGCGATAAGATAGGTTTCTTGTTTGAGTCGCCGACTCAAAGACACAGAAAACTTTATATTGCAAATGGAATAAATTTTATTACTCGCCAATGACCAATCGTATATATATATAATGATCGTAGTTTGAGAAAACAAATGATATATTTTATTGAACTTGGAAGCTTAAAAATTCAATCGTTATCTTCTGTCAGGTTATGACATATATAAAGAAAAAACTGGTTTCCCATTAAGAAGAAAAACTAGCTCCAAGCTAAGACTAAGACCCTTTCCATTATTCTTAAGACCCGATTACTATACATGTGTTTATAAATAACTTTTGCTTTGAGGTAGTGGTTTGCAGATTAAAGGGATACTGCTACGATGCTCGTGGTTGAGAGCACTTTACATGTTTAACATCTCTACATCGGTTTATCTCTCCCGAATAAGATGATACTTTAAAGTACATGTTTGGATGCGTGATGTGATCTTGGTTCATAGCTTGGTATTGCTCCGGTGTTATCGTTGTATGGCTGGATTAACGTCTTGGAAGTCTTACTCGCGTTCACTCGTGAATTTCTAGATCAATGGCTTCGCCAGCACGACTTACGAAGGCTACTGATATGCTTTCGGCTTACATTTAATAGTCGACTCTGATGCTCTTTAACTTTGCTATTACTTGAAACATTTCTTTCGAGCCCGAATACATATCGTCTATCGGCTTTAGAAGCTTGAACATCGGTATAACCATATCGATACTTCATTATCCACTTTGCGTATACTAGGAACATATACTTAGTCATTCGTAAGTACTTAAGTATGGCCTTAAGCATGTCCGATGATTTTCAAATAGACGCGATTTGATAACGAGAACATTCTGGCTCGGAAGCGTGCGATCGTCTGGACATGTACATAACATGGCGTCATGATGGATCCCATGGGCGATGCGCTAAGGGGATCAACTTCAAATCCTTTTCTCTTCAGCTTTCGTTTGTGGGAAAATGTGGAGCAGTGAGGAAGTAATGCCATGTCTGCAAAATGGAAGGTTTTCCTTTCTTGGAATTATCCATCTTAAATCTTTTCAACACCTTATCAATATAAGTATTTTGGCTTAATCCAATAAGCCTCTTAGATCAATTTCTATGGATCTTAATTTCAAGAATGTATTGAGCTTCTCCTAAGTCTTTCATAGAGAAACACTTACATAGCCATGACTTGACGATTGACATAGGTATATAGATTTCCTATGATCGATATGTCATCTGTCTGGTATAAAATCAATGTTAATACCAACCTTCTTGTATACACAAGAATCTTCCTCGTTATGAAAATGAGAGCAAACTCTTTCATTGACTCATTCAGCAGAAGATTCCAACCACGGATGTGTAAGTCCATGCGTGGATCTTTGTAGCTTGCGTACGCTTAACTTTAGGTCCTCGGGACATATAAAACTGGAGATTATTAATCGTATGCGCATCCTGCTCTAGATTCAGATTAAGGAATGTAGTCTTTAAATCCATCACCGCGGATCTCGTAATCATAATAGCTTGATGGCTAAGATAATCGGAATGGATTTAAACTTTACAAGCGAGGGAAAAGGTTTAAATGTAATCAATTCTTGAATTTGTTTGAAACGCTTTGAAATTTCCTGAGTTAGCCTTATAAACATGGACATTTCCATCTTTATCTACTTTGCGTTTCCCAAAAACCCATTTTAAACCGATAGATTACAGCGCCAGGTAGATAAATCAATGTCCAAATATTATTTTGGTACATTGAATCTATTTCGGATTTCATGGTTATTAGCCATTCATTGGCTTCTATTTCTTTCATGGCTTCTTCATATGTAGAAGGCTCGTCATTTTCAATTAAGAAAACTTCCCCGTACCATCTATCGGGTTCATGACGAGTTCTATCCGACCTCCTAAGGGTAGTGTGAGTCTTAGTTGGTTCGATCACGATTTCCCGTGGATCAAGTTGAACTTCCTCTATATAAGAGGAATTTCGTCTCTGAGGTGAATCGATCGGCGTTCTCGCCAGTTGACTTAAGCACTATCTTGAATAACTTCAAGATTCTAGAAATATACGTATCTCTTGGCTAGGTATTCATGAGGAAAGCGCCATTTCGTGCAAATCAAAATCTTATTTTTAAATTACTTGAGATAGAAGTAATACCCTTTAGTTTCTTTCGAATAACCAATGAAATAACGTTACCAGTTGGGTATAAGTTTGTCAGTAGTCAATTTCTTGACATAGGCTTATTTACCGAATCTTCATATATGACCCAAATCTTGGGCCGGTTCCCCAAACCGCGTAAGTAATGAAGTGCTACAGTGATTTAGTTAGACATTTATTTAGTGTGTAAATGGTAGTAATAAGCGTACCCCAATGGTAGGATTGAGATGTGCTAAATCATGGATCGAACCATATGCAATAGAGTTCGATTTCTCCTTTCGGATACACCATTATGTTGAGGTGTTCCAGCGTGAAGTGAGTTGTGATATAATACCACACTCTTTAAGATGTTCTCAGAATACATGACTTGAGTATTCCCACTTTCTGTTAGGCCAGGAGAACCTTAATTATTTTATTGAGTTGGTTCTCAACTTCTTCTGAAACTCTTTGAACTTTTCAAAGGCTTCGTTCATATATACTTGAGTAGATATATGTAACCGTATCGTAGTCGTTAGTGAGTGATGAAGTATGAGTAACCTCCTCTAGCCGAAGTGATGGAATTTGGTCCAGCGTCACGTCGGTATGTATGATACCTGATAAATCGGTTTTCTACCGTTCTAGTGAAGGTGATTTGGTCATCTTTGCCTAGCAAGAATGATTATGATGATCATATGGTTCAAAACCGGATGATGTAAAAATTCTATCGGTATGCAATTTCTTAATGCGTTTATCGGCTTATGTGACCCAGTACGATGCAGCGAATGGAGGATTGATCGTTTGGCTTGTTCCTCTTGCCGTTTATGTTAGCCTAGGTCTCGGCGTTTGTATCTAATACATAGAGACCATTCGACGAGATATGCGTACCATAAACTATACTGGCCCCGGTAATGAAACATCCCGAGCTTTAGCTAATCAAAAAGTAATAGCCATCGTTTTTGATTCATGATGGAAAACTTAAACAAGGCGATCTGCGGCGATAGCTTGACAACTTTTGCTCCATTTACATCTTAAGCGCATCTATCGTCTTCTCTTATCTTTCTTATTATGTAGATCCCTCGCATTTTTGCAAATGTGAAACGCGTCGATGTCAGCGTGTGTCGAGAAAGTGAATAAAACAGTGATCCCCAACATAAATATCATGATGACTTGGCCCAGGTAAATTAAGTACTCTTTAAATCTCACATCATCTTATATTTATTGTCATTTCCATCCGTACAAGTAGTTATAATGAGGTTCAATCGACATTAAATTTGGTGTAATGATACTACTTAATTTATAATGGGATTAGTTATATTTTGCTTGACCTTATAATCGAGGTGAACATATATACCTTGGCGATTATATACTATATAGATTACAAGCATAAAATATAACAATAAGGAGCTACGTGATATAGCGCATAAAATTTAGGCCCAGTTACAGCCCATCACCTTAATCTCTTGATGATACAGATAAATGCTCTCGAGGTAAGTCTCGATTTTCAATTACTTTTATTTGCATTAAATAATAATAGAATTAAAATCTCTACACTTATTAAATGTAGACAAAGATTAATCAGTGTATTTTCTAAAAATACATCAAATCATATCCTTAATCTCATGCCCATCCGTTATCAAATCATGTAATGCATTTAATTATTTAATAATAAAATTAAAACATAATGTAAAATAATAGATAAGAACCATATTTTAGAGACATATAATTCTAAATAAATATATATCATTGTCATTAAAAGTACTCAAATGAATTATACTATTTAATTGGATAAGTATAAAATAATAAAGCAAAGCTATTTATATTAAAGTATTTTTAATGATTAATATTAAATATAAGTATTTCTACAAATACTATTTATTTAATTAACAACTTTTAATAAAATTTAATTTACAGTTATATGTTATTAAGAAATTAAATTATCAAAATAATTATGAATTTACAATTTAAATTAAATTAATTACGAATTATTAAATCTAATCAAATTAGAATTAATTAATTAATAGTCTTTATTTTAATTAAATATCATGTATCAATTAAAATAACATTTACTATTAAAAGTAGTTAAATTAAATGAATTAAACTAATTTCTAACATGAAATTAATTTAAAATAATTTTAATTGCTAGAATCTAAATGACTTGATTGGACAGAATTTGGTAGAAACTTTGACTCAAAAACCCAAGGAGGAATGGGAGGGGAGGGCCGAATGGTTTTTGGGGAGAGGATGAAATGAGAGTGCCCAGGTTTTCATTTCATCTTTCCTATATAAGAAGATCCCCTCTTTGGTTTCGGTCGAATAAGATTTAGAATCGTTTCGATAAATAATTATACCGTTAGCCGTTAACTAACTTGTTACTAAGCAGTAGCGACTTAGCAAATTCTTGAAAAGCCAGCTTCCTCGTTAAACCGTCCATTGAAATAGCAATTTAATTTTGTCGTTTGTCAATTTGTATTTTACATTATCAATGTAAAACTCTCGATTGGGTATCTAGATTGATTTCAATCAAATCGATTTAACGATCTCGATTTAATTCCGTACATGGAATATAACTTTCAGCTTGTCATTGCGTATGTGTGGCATACAGGCTCGAGATAATATTAGTCATATAATAATATAATTGGCCATTTATGATTATTATATCGATTTAGGCATGAATCTATGTCTGGCGTAACGCGATATTATTGTAGGATTCGAATTTTAGTAATTTACTTAATTCTTATTTATTGAAGCAACAGATTTGAGTAATCTGCGTTTAACTAAAACTATTAAATGAATTATTACAACAATTGTCGCATAGCAGCGTAATTATAAGAAATCAAATGCTCGATTTCAACATGTTTATATCTTTACCAGAGATTTAGTAGCACTTATCCCGAGGCCTAAATGGAAGAGGGTAGATTTGCTCCACTTTGTGGGTCTATTCTTATTCTTTGCGCCGTGAGATTCCCGCAGTGATTCGCCTCATGACGAAGTGACCCTCTGACATAAAAAGGTATATTAGCGAGGATCAAAACCAATGAACATTATTTAAGGGTAAAAATTACCTGCGAAACGTCTGGCGGAGTAGCGACACCAATCATCCTGAGCTCACAGTTATTTGGAGGCGTCGCTCGCGATTTTGAGTGGTCGGAGGATAGATTCACTTGACTAGAAGACATGATGGAGTTTTTACATAAAAACCAGTGGTAAAGGGACAACTTTTGGGGGGAAATTGCCAAACTCAAAAGAGACAACTTTTGAGGGTGACTATCCAACTCTAAAAGGGACTATCTTTTGGGTGTTGAAGACATAACTTGGGAGTAAAAACTCTAAAATGAAACGACCGCTTGATACCCCGCTAAACCCTTGAAAAAGCACTTTCGGAGGAATGCTGCGTACAAAGCAGAAAGCCGTCGAAGGAGGGAAAAGGTAACGCCTGCGTGAACCCGGCCGGCGTAACACTCGGGGAAACCACTCGAGATTTGGGGAGCGGCCGAGAGTGCTCTCCCACTTCCAAATGATTGATGAATTTAAAATCAATTCTTGGGCGTTCTATCCGTTAAAAGTGCCTTTTGAGAGTCTTTTCGAAAGCTGACTTTATGCAAGGGTCGATGAATGACCGTATGGCTGGATTATTTTATTGATGGTAGAAAGAATGATTTTCTTGGGCGTAGAGCCTCTAAGGATGGCAAAAGGCGCCGTTGGGATCGCTAGTGGGACTGAGCTTGTCGACTCCACTAACTGACTTGGTAGGTAAAATGGTATTTTCGGATTCTCATAAATCTTACGATATTACGTTCGTTAAAGGGTAATTTCGTTTGTTTCATACGTATTTATTATCGACTCTTAAATACTCGCGTCTTAAGCGATCCTTTGGGATAATACATGAAATTCGTAATTGTATTGTGACTTCAGTCTGCGTGAACCCGCGAGCGCTCACTCGCCGAGATCCGTTGTGGCGAGGCGGTATATATCGGCACTAGAATGACATATCAGCTTCGCAGCCTTTAGCATAGAAGAAAGTCGAGATATTAATACACATATTTCTAGCGAGGCGCATCTAACAAATCAACCATCCTCAGAAAATCTATCACATCACTCTATAGCAACAAAACACTTGCATGCCATCATTAAATCACAAGTTAATAAGAAAACAAAATAATTTTATTTATTCATATTTCTTAAAATTCAACATAAAAAAATCAACTAAATTGATATTGACGCACTCGTAGAGGTTCACCGTTGAATCGCTAGTTGTAAGTAGGCTAAGCCGCCACGACATTTCCGTACCATTCTTGTCGCTTTTATCGTGGCTTTTCTTGTAGGCCCATCTTCATTCGCTAGGGATGTGTCGATGTCACATGGGGCCAATTGTCACGTCGACGCAATTAATATTGTTATCGAATGGGGTATGAGTCAATTGCTAGATAATTCAATCAAAGTCAACATTTTATTAAGTCAGTCGGACAAGTATTGAGTAGGATATTTTGAGCGATTATCGAATTACATCTTAAATTTTAATATGTGTAAAAAATAATATTCTCTCCATCATAAATTGTATATTCCATTTTTCCAAAATGAAAAATCTTATTATTGATTCTATTTTTACCAAATATAGTAAAAAAAAGTTGAGGAAAAATAAGTTTTCTAAAATAAGATTTAATTTTTTCTAAAGCGTACAAATTAGGATGAAGGGGAATACAACCAAGTCGAATTTTAACGATACTCGGATATGCTTTAGCAAATAGGCGGACTATCCTTTCGTTTAGGTGTATCGAACACTCATTTCTATGCAATCAAGTTCCGACTTAATAATTAATTCGAGCAAATGTCGAGTTGAGCAGTAATCAGGAGTTGGGTGAATCGGTGACAATGTTGGTGCAATTGTCATGTGGGTCCAATTGTCACGTGGCCTCTGCCACGTTGGATTTGGTCCAATTAAGAAACGACCATGATATGAAATCTGGGTATAATCTTTTACTAACCAATGATTGCTCTTTTCCCACGTGGGAATTCTGACCCCGCCACCCTATTGCGTCACCTGATCACCTCTTTGTTTTAGAATATTTAAACAATTTATTTGCCCATAGAATCTGATTTTATTGATAAAGTAATCAATAAAATAATGATAAAGTTAAACACCTACAAACCATTATTCTTATCCTAATTATGTATGGCATTATAGCTTTTTTGTTTGTTTCTCAATAATATCCAACAATATATACTTAGCTTGGTTTTTATTTAATGGTTGGTGAATGTGGTGATTGCCAAAATAGCACATTAAATGTTATACAATTGTGGTTTAGTCTTGAATGACAAGAATTTTATATTTTAATTACGATAACAAAAGAATTATAATTAATTAAAATTATCTACAAAACATATTTTACACTACTATTTTAAAAAATACTCATCAAAATATGATAATGAAATAGCATTAATACGATCATCTTTCCTTTTTTATATCAAAATAAGAGTATAAAAGCTACTTCCTTTTTCACAACAAATTCAAAATCATTAACTAACTCACCTAACACCTACATAACATTTTTTTTGAATATTACAGTATTTATTTAATTTTTTTTTCTTTTAGTGTAACTAGTCAATTGAAATGTTTTAATTAAATCAATATGGAGCTGTTTATCCTAGAAAAAAGAAGATACTTCCAAATATAGTTAGTTGGTGGAGCCTTTACCTAATAAAGAAATCTCAAGCACAAACAATTGGGGTTAGAAAGAAAGTCACAAGTGCCATAGTGGTGATAAGTATAATTATTTGGCCATTAAAAGCAAGATATATTATGTTGATGGATTCATAACTCGCACAATTACTTCCTTCCTTACTAGTTTCCCTGTGCCTTTCCCCCATTTTCTTGAACTTTTTCAACCCTTCACTTTCCTACTTTCATCTTCTTATTAGCTTCATGGTTGGGTATTGGTAACATAATATAGATTATTGATATCATTTCTTCTTTTAAAGAAAATCTCAATTATTGTATAACACAAGAACTAGAAATGGGTGATTCTTCATCTTCTCAATACATCCATTTGGTAAGCACATGTTGACTTATGTTATTATATATATGTATGCTTATTACTCCTTTGCAATTAATTCTTTTATTTAACAAACATGTCTTCAAATATATTAGGTGCAACATCTGATTGAAGAGTGCATGATTTTCAACTTGAGCAAAGAGGAGTGTATGGAAGCTCTATCCAAACATGCAAACATTCAACCAGTCATCACCTCTACAGGTTCATTATAGAATTGTTTTTGAAATTTTCAATTCAGCTTCACAACAAATTTGCATATAAATTGAAGCTTTGAGTTCCATATAGATGTATACCTAAAGCCCCTTTTAGCATTTTTAACTATAGATGTATACATTTATTTTTTAGAATAAATAAATTAAAGGGTTGGTTATTTAATAGTTCAATATTTTTTATGTTAATATATCTTGGTGGTGCATGTGATTGTATATTGGTGCAGTTTGGAAGGAGCTAGAGAAGGAGAACAAGGAGTTCTTTGAGGCTTATTATTCAAAGAAGAAGGAGAAAGAATCTTCTTGTGAAAATGAAGAGAAGACAAGGCAAAGAATAATAATCCAAGAGATGCTTTCTTTGGATTCTTCGGCAAAAGTTCCAAACAACAACATCAACAACAGCGACTAGCTTCTATCTATAGATCTTTAGGCTTATAAGTTGAGGTCCCATTCATATTAGATAGTGACCACTATTTCACATCACAGGCATGATTTATTATGAATATATATATAGGGCATTACTATTATGAGACCCCCCCCCCCCCCTCCCCTAATGATATTACCCTGTTTGAATAAAGAAGTTTGAATTGATGTGTAGAACTATGAAAAAGCAAGAATGGTTGGCTTATAATAAGCCCATTTATTTATGATGATAATGTATTAATGTTTTAATGTATATTATTAGTTCATTTGATTTGGGTATATTTATAGATAAAATCTTACTTTAATTGGCTTCTAGAACGTGGGACATACACTATGAAAATTGAATGAATGGTAGAATCATGTAAAAATAATACTTTCCAAAATGTATTATCAAGTCTGTTAAATATAAGTTTCTAGTGATATGAAAATTGAATGAATGATAGAATCGAATAGAAATAATACTTTCCAAAATGTATTATCAAGTATGTTAGATATAAGTTTCTAGTGAAAGGGCGTGGAAAAGCATATTCGACCATTTTGGTCCTGTTTTTGTCTACCATCTTTTCTCGTGAGCCCATTTTATGCCAGTTATAATAAATTGCAAATCATATTTTGTGAACTATCACATGTAGGTTTGATATATGTTATTATAAGTCGGTACATGCAATGAATGTATTCACACATATAGTATGGGATCCAATTATCAATTTGATCATAGTAAATTGATTGAATTGTATATTTATATTTGATAGTAACATTGTTTTAATGTAGCCCCTAAATGCCTATAATTTCGTAAAAATAGCTGCACGCACGATAATATCAAATTGATGGAGACCTTAAACAAATAAACAATAGTAAAACACGATCGATGTCCAGTTTTGATGGACCTAAAAGTGTAAAAATAAAGAAATGAAATCCAACATAGTTGGTTATTTCTACTTTCATTGTATTCAGCTTCACATACATGAGTTAACTGATGAAATGAATTCAGATAATTAAGGACAAGTTATGAATTGATCTGAAATTTAAAAAATTAAAATTTAATTTTTGGTAGTAATTTTAGATTACGTTTGGTCTTTATTAAGATATAAGTTAACGACTAATAACAAAATAAAAGGCCGAAAATATAACTAAGCCAAACAGTCATCTTTAATTTTTAAAACTACGATCGAGTTTCAAATTTATCCCCATTTATGTGGAAATATTTAATCAATGAACTCCCATACACTATTACGTACACCAAATAGGCTGAGTTTTTCTAGGTGGTTTACTCATTGAGGACAGTTGTTTCAACTCTAATTCAGCTCCACACACTGTTACGTGCACCAAAGAGGCTGAGTTTCCTTGGAGCCTTACTGCTTGAGGTAGACAACTCAACACAAATTGATGCTAACACATTCATACACATACAAATACACATACATACATGGATGGTTGACTTAGCTACTAGATATAGCATGCTTGACACGTGTATGCACGTGGCGTTGTTTCAATTGCTCACCAATCTTGTGTTTTATTCTAGAGGTAATTGTACAAATATTAATCCTTAAAATTCAACGAAAGTTAAAATTTAGTTTCATGTATTATTATATCGATACACATTTGTTTAATTATTGTAATTGCATAAAAGTTACATGTATGATCTTTGAAATTATATACTCATGCCGTTGGGTAGTTCTTCATACCCATTTGTTTAATTATATACTCTGTATCGTAGGAAGTAAATTTTGAAATATATCTCTAATGATTAGTATCTTGATATTTGAATATTAATTAAATGTGCATCAATATAAATTTCGAAGATTAAGTTTCAACTTTTATCAAACTTCAGACACTATTTGTGTAATTATTTATTTATTTACTTTATCTATATCGTGATTCGTGGTTGGTACTTGATCTATGGTTCATTTTCAAGCTAATAACAGTGTGTAAATTATTGCACTTTGTCATCCCATCCCAATTAATTGGAGTGAAAAAACCATATGATTGAAAGTGTGTCACACAATACTCAGAGCCGATCCTGACATTTTTGGGGCCCAGAGCGAAAATGAAAAAATGGTCCTCTAAAATACTTTAGAATGAATTGAAATTTTGTTATCGAAAACAATAGAAAAAATAATGTTTAAAACTTGAAAATGACGAAAAAAATGTGAAAATCCGCCAATCATATTGATGAAGATGAAAAAATATTCAATATCTGAAAAATATCTGTCATAGTGATAATAAATAAGTTTTTTTTTGAAATACACTTAAACTTAAATGTTCGATAATCACAATAACTTATTATCATTGTATATCTAATGGTACACTTAAATACTTTTACATATTAATATAAAATCATCAGATATGGTACTTTTTTTTAAACATTACATAATTTTTAAAGCTATGAGTAATAATAAGTATTTATAAATTATTCTTAGAAATACGACGAAGGCGTAGATAAAGATGCCGAAGCGAGTGTTGTCGGTGGAGCGGGATGGAGTCGAGAACCACCGACGACTTTTATCGTCTCTAAATACCGACTCCGTTAGAGGCTTCAGCTTCGGCCGCGTATTTTAGAACTTCGGCCAGATGCCGAGGCATGACTGCCCGGCTAGATACCTACGTAGCCAGGCCATTCCAGACTCCTCGACCGACACGAAACCGTCTCCCAACCCGGAATCTCAATAAACCCAGCTATGAGCCGTCTCCCATCCCCAACCAGAGCCAGCATTTCCCAGCATCGACCGACTTCGCGGCCGACTCGCTACATGTAAATAATGAGCTCCCGTATGCCATGCAGGCGAAATCGACTCACGCGTAGCGACTCGAACCGTCTATTGCAAACTCGTATATACCGACTCGGGACCGACTCGAATTCGAACCCGATGCAATTCAAACTCAGATACCAGGGCCAGTCACCGTCAGCAGCGTTGCGCAATTTTATAAAGAAGCGGGTTCTTTCGCGATAACGTCGTGGCTTAATTTCTATTTCTACAAAAACCCATCCAAATGATAAAAATAAATATCGAAATTGATTAAATCCGACTTCGTACAAACAAATATAAAAACATCAAAGATTCAAATATAAAAATATAACAATTTCATAGAACAAATACATATTAACTTGTCGTATTAGTATATAAACATCAAACATTAATTCATATAAACATCAGCATTAATTCATATAAACATAAAGCGATTAATTTATATAAGCAATCGAAGCGATTGACTAAAATTAAAATAAAAAACCAAATTACCTATTTCAAAACTTGAATATGGTATTTCCTACCAACCAAAAGTAACAAATATAAGTACAAATATATTAACAAATATATAAAAATGACATACGAGAAATAAAAAATTGATTGATTAATGTCATTACCTCTTTAAAGTGACCTACAAAATAAAATAAATTTAATGTTAGTAGGCAAATAAAATTATGGAAATAAAATTAATAACATAAAAAAGATGATATTATGTGGTGGGTTTGGGGAAAAAAATGGTTGGAATGATGATAATGTGAGATATATATAGAGAATGAAGATGCAGGAATAAATGCCAATCCACGAGTCTAATCCGTCTCCGTTTGAAAGTTCTTTTTGAATTTCACTCAATTTTGTAGGAGGGAGGCGGAAAAATGAAGTTGAAACCACGTCTCCGTCCATGCTCCGTGCGGAAAAGAGATGTGCGGACATTTATTCCCGAGCCAGGTCTCAAATGCGTACTGTCAGGCTATGGGTGAGCTGTGAGAAAAAAAGATCACGGTTCTGAGCCAGACTCCCCATTAAACCACCCAATGTGAAGAAACTGATAGATCACAATATCGCGGTTTTTTGAGCAATACCAATAAGCATTAAATAAAATACACCTGCGCTCATTGTGCATTTGATATGAAGTTTAATCTGAAGTTGCAAATTACTATGAAAAACTTATGCTTTAAAATATTTATTATTCTTGTCGTCGTCAGAGGTCGTCTTCTACGTCATCGTCATGAACGCGTTCGGGATAGTCGACCTAAGTAATCGAACCATCTCCCGATCGGAATATTGACGCCATAGAACACGTCGGGATCCGACCAGCAGCGTCGCAAATAGCGACTCAAAGTAGTCGTTCATACGGTGCACGTATGGATAAGTGCGACCGCCGCCAAATACCGTTTTTGCATTCTAAAGGATGTCCACCGGCAGAATGGGCGGTGGCGGCAATCCCGGCTTTCAACGATGTTTAGACGCCTGCTTGAGTCGAAATGCTTGAGTATTTTTCCATACAATACAGACAGGTAACCTCCCGTGTGTGCTCGACGGATAACATTCATTATGCGGGAAAATGGCTAATGGAGTCGCGTCAAGCAACCCTACGTATTGAAATTTTGTTCGTTCGATGCATCGAGGTCTCGATACCCGTACTCCTTGACTCCTTCCAGCACTCATCGATCAAAGGTCGGAGGAAAACATCGATATCTCTCAGGATTTTTTGGCCACAGGCATAATTAGCGATAAGAACATATATGGTTCACCGTACCACCAATCACGGTGGTAAATTATATACCTGATTATCCTTGGCCATGAGAGAATATTGGCCTTGAGCTTGCCAAGCGGACTAAAACCATCGAGAACCTGACCCGATGCGAACATTTCTCGGCTCTGGCTGAAATCTTTAGATGGTTGCGTCGAGGTGCTTCCGCGCGACGCAATCCTCGGGTGGTCATCCGGCCGGGCTACGTTTTGTGATCGGCGGTGCCATGTCGTATCTTTGGTGTTTTCCTCGACATATATGTCGTTGAAGCCTTGGACTGGTAGTAAGTATACCCAGCGCACTTTTCGCCTTGATGCGGCTTCGTTGTTAAAATCATACGGGCTCGTATCTCCCATGAAGCAGCACAAGTCCCAACATTTTTGTTTCTTTGTAAAGCAACATGCAATTATTGACCTGGCATGTATTTTACATTTGGGCAAGAGCAGAGGAGACTTCCAGCAATCTTTTTTACCTCGTAAAAATCATCGGTATGTTACCCACGTTATTCGTGCAATGACGATTATGAAACCAGCTGTTGGAAACATTCTGCGACATTTGCGATTCGGACTTAATTTGGCTTGATTCTTGTGTGGACAACTTTGAGGTCGGTGCAAACACGTCCATGGTGGTTCTGACTGACAGTCGTAGTATCTTTTCTTCACATTTTGATTAATTCTCCGACCCAGAGGTAGAAGCGTCACTGAAATTAAGCGATCGTGCCGCCGGTACGTGGTTCCGTCATCTTAGACCATATGCATATCGGTTATCAAGAGCAGATGGATTCTACGTAACCACTTGTCGCCAAAACAAACGATACCGGTGAATACATCGAGGAACAAAGTGCCATGATAGACCCGTGGAATATCCTCGAGCAAACCGTTACTAATCAAATATGCTTCAGCTTCACTTTCTTCCAGCCACATTTCTATTTTGGCCGCCTCCGACAGGACATCTTATCTGTGATATCGTGTAAAAGAATAATTTTTTATGACATCCATAAATTCAATACACCGCTCCATATATATTCATACGTCAAACACTTTATTATCTACCCGATAACGATTAATATACATCGAAACGATCTTGAGCCATTGTAAATAAATGTATTGAAATTAAATTGATTTACTAAATATTGAAATAATTAGTGGAATGGCATGCCGCAACACAACGACTTAGGTTATAATTAGTGATTCGTAGAATATCGCTACTTGATTGTGGATTATATTCAATTTGATTTGTGCGTGATAATGGTGTTTGATTGGGTGGTTTTGGAGGAGATGCGTTTTTAGGAGGTTGTGGGGTGTTTTGATTGTATTTTGTGTGTATAAGTGTTCCGATCTGTTCTATTTTTAAAGTTATTGAAACGACTCTTGGCGGTGCGGAAGCGGGATGGAGTCGGGTATTTAAATAATGGTCGGAAATAGTATAACAACTGAGAGAGCGGGATGAAGCGGTTTTCGCGACCTGAAATGGAGAGCGGGATAGGCGGGATGGAAGCGAGGTTTTTAAATATAATTTAAATAGTATACTAATAAAAATGGAGACGGGATGGAGGCGGGTATTTAAAGAATATTCAAATATGTATTCTGAAAAATAGGGATGGAGATAGTGTTTTCATAATTCAAATGGAGACGGGATGGAGCGAGGTTTTTGATAATACAAAGAGGCGAATGAGCGAGGCCCGTCACGTCAGATCCGCAAAAATGGAGAGCGGTTCGGGAGGCAGACTAATATGGAAGCGAGGGTAGAGGGTACGTCTCCGGACCGTCATTAGTCAGAGACAGGATGAGCAGATTCAAGTGGAGCGAGGAAAGAGGCAGGTCGCATGCCAGTCATCTCAGATTTTATTAAAAAATGTAATGGGTTTTTTACAATTTAGAGTCCACGATTGTTAATGGACATATTATATTTGAAAATAATAGTAGTGGAGATATGATAAATGTAAATATCTTGAATTAGTGGATATGTATACGTTGATGTGATATGTTATCTTTTAGACATATTACATGTAAGAGTATGATTCTGTTTTAAATACATATTAACGTGTGATGGATCGTTCTTCATTAGTGATGAGCAAATATCTTTATAATATCATACTTAGTATAGTATAATCATAGTATATATGTGATTGTGAATGTTGTATAACTATAAATAAAAATGCCAATATATAACATTTATTAGTTAGGATTCAATTTAAAACATATAATATGCTTCATATCTGATAAGTAATGATTTTTTGTTAAATAAATAAAACACCGTGGGTGAATGGAGATTCTGATACCTTAGAAGATATTGAAAGTGCACTTTTTAATAAGTCTGTCTAGAACCGTCTCATGCGATCTCATTTTCATAATCCCGTCTCGGCTCAGATCTCGCGCGGGCGCTGTAAATCCGTCTCAAACCCACGTCTCCGTTCAGTCGGCCGGAAATTTTAGTCATCGCCCGTCTGCAGGCTCAGATGCCGTCATTGCCATTTGCCGAGATAAGCGAGATCGCGAATAGCCTTGACACAAAATAACTATTGATCATAACAAATGTAACAAACATTCAATCATAACACAATCGATAACCAATAAGCAACATGTAAACATAACGATAAACAAATAAGCCTTGACAAGTAATTGATATAAAATGAAAAACGACTATTCAATCGTAACGATGTACATACTTAGCGATCAAATGTAAAGTGCATGTTTACAATAGTTTCAATATACAATGGTCGTCTGCTTACGCCCATATCATCTTGGCGAGAATTTCGTCAATTTGGCGTTTGGAGGCTCGGGGTGAGGCGGTCACAGGTCTCGAGCTGGGCTCGCATTGAATGACCGAGGTGGGTGTCGCATCCACCAGTATGGGCCAACAATCCAGTCGCCGTCATTTACCATGTGTGGGCTCTAACGGCGGCCTGCTTGTCGTACGGGTCGGCTGGAAGAGCCGGCCGCTTCTGCTCGCGTGACATAGGCGAGACGAGCCTTTGAGCGGCCTCCCATTTTGACGCCGAGCAGCTCCTCGCTGTCAGTAGCGTTTCCAACTCTTTCATAGGGGCTGCAACCCGACTCCTGCTGCATGTCTGCTTTTGCTTTCGTTTTCACCCGCCAGCGAGGCCCGTCAGGCTCTCGAACCCCAAACACCGTTGGCCAGTGGTGGTGGTGTGGTGGATACGTCTGACGACTTCGAGAAGCCAGCAATTTCTCGCTGACACCAGCCGCTTGATCCCGCCCCACCGGATGGCGGTAGTGGAAGATCATGAAGTCTTTCGCGATTGGGCGCACGGATCTTGTCCTGCAAAGTAAGCCTCGTGGGCTCTGGCATCTTGTTCACGTATTTTGAACACGTTCTGATCATTCACAACCGTAAGCTGATGCATGTCGTTCGCGATCATAAACTATTCGCGTCATTGTGACCGTTGTGATAGATTCCGCAATCATTCGCATTCCGACTATTCCTGAATCATAAACTATTCACAATAGTATAAGCTTAGAAAGTATCTGACTTATTATTGTAGAGAATCTAACATTATTAGAGAGTAATACACAATAAAGAATACAACACATTATTAAGTATTTGAAATTAATCCGCAAATAAAATCTGGCATTATTGTAGAGAAACTAACATTATTTTGAAATTAATACACAATAAAGAATCTAACATTATTGAAATTGTCTAGCATTAAAGAATCTAAATTATTCAAAAATTAATACCTGATAAAGAAAAATAAAGAACTAACCTTTCGATCGTGAGCTGACGGTACGGGGGTTGTTTGTGATTCTTAGAAATTGAGGGGGGAGGGAAGTTTCGAGACAAATGAGAGGGGAGTCGGCCGGGGAGGAAGTGAGGGGAAGGGAAGTTCAGGCCACGAGATGGAGGGGTTCCTTTCAATCGCGGCGGTGGGTAGCGAAGGAGGGGTTAAGGAAGATGAAATGTTTTTTTTTTTGGGGGGGGGTATTTCTTTGCAGGTTATAACGTGTTCTGAATGAGCGGGAAGGTGACGGAAATATTTTTTATTTTTTAATTATTTATTAATGGAAGCGGGGAAGAGGTGAGGGCATATTTTATTTTTTTAATTATTTTTTTATCAATTACGATATTAAAATAATAGGCCTTCATGTATCTAAAATTCAACTATAATAAACATTGGAGACGGTATGGAGCCATATTTTATTTTATATTTTTATTTTATTTTTAAATTTTTTTGCTCCGACTTCATCTCAAGTCTACAAGCAGGCTTTCATATAGTAGGATTGTTGATAATTTAGAAAAGCCGTGGCCATTTCCATCCGACTCCAAATTTAGATTAGAGATTTTCTGCAGATCTCTTCTTGTGATACAGTAGTGATTCTTAATTATAAGATCGTATCAAATAATGAAAATAATATCAATTTTTTATCTACATTAGTGAAATGATAAATGGGTGGTATTAGCAAACTCATGTGAAGCGAACATATGTTATACTATTATTTGAAGTTTAATATTAAAATTGTGAGTCTTGGTTAAAAATATTTGTGAAAAAGGTAACATAATAATAGTTCTTAAGAAAAAGGGCCTCAATAAAATATAAAATTAAATAATTCGTAGAATTATTGAGCTCGAGCGCTTCTGCGAAAGAAGATAAAACACAGCCAAGGTAAAGCATTTATGTTGTAATTATTCTTAAATTTTATAGATAGTATTTTTAAAATTTGTGGCTCCCGAATGGGCCGGCCCTGACAATACTTGATGTATTCAAATACTCAATTGTTTGCTTTTATTTGTATTTACAGTGTCGTTTGCGTATAGATTAATAAATAAATTTATATCATTGAAAATATAAAATGTCAATTAATTGAAACTATGTAATCAGTTGGTTGACAATTTAATAAGAAAAAGTAGTAACAAAGTACATTGAAAATATAGAAATATAATTTTTTATGCTAGAATGATAAAGTATATTGAAACAAAAAATTAAAGTTAGAGTTAACCATTATCCTTTTATTTATATGGTGTGTTACCAATCAGAAATTCGGAATGACCAATCATGTTAAAAGTATCCAAGCTACCCATGGTATATTATTGAGGGGCAACAATAAATTAAATGAACTGAAAAATGAACCAGTTGAGTTCTGATAATAAAGGAGTAGCTAGCAATCCTTATGAAAATTACATCTACTATGAGACGACAATAAAAAACTACCAAATCATGTGCCCACTGAATTGAAGTCCCTTTTCAATTTTATGTTAGTTCATTATACGCTATCTTTTCATATATGGACATTTGCGACGACTGCACATATACCATCGCAATTGATATTATTGCTTTAGTTATCTATCCTAGTAGATTTAGCTATATCATAAATGGAAGAAAGACTTAGATTTGTGCGAGAATTATTAATACTAAGCAATAAACTCAAAGGGATTTGGCCTTTTATCTTACCACTTATTAAAGGTTACCGTGAGTGATTATCCCAATTTATTGTGTTATCTTTATCTATCACAACCCAAAGAATACAAATTAAATTCAAGAATTCTAAATAAAACAAATATTTATAGAACGAGCGGCCCAGATACATGGGTGCTTCGATTATTATGAGCCGATTTTAACTAAACATAATTATTTGTGTGGAGGAGTTTGAAAATAAAAAATACAATTGGATTACATGGATTTGATTTTAATAACATGAGCTAACCAGCAACGATCCGACCTTAGCTCAGTTGGTAGAGCGGAGGACTGTAGTTTGTAGCAATCATTCAGAAATCCTTAGGTCGCTGGTTCGAATCCGGCAGGTCGGATTTTTTTGGCTTATTTCTTTTTCTTGCCTCCCCTTTAGGGAAGGATTAGTATAAATGTGAAATTAACTAACATGAAATACCATACTCCATAGTACCATTATTCATTAGTGACCACTTGTCTTGTTGGGTAGATGTCTTCAAAATGATGATTGAAGCATGCACAAACAAGCTATTATTTATTGGTCGTATTGTCCCCAAAGTGTTCTATTATGAGTGACATTGTGTATTTCATGATAAGTGCTAAAATTTTCCATTTTGGTTCACTTGTTGCTTTTAATTTTTACTTTCAATTAAAAAGATACTGATAAAAGTGACTACTCTGATTTAATATTGATTCAGTAGTTTACCTATTACCTTAAACATCATAAATCTTCAACACCTTTAACTTCAATGATTTGTTTCTTTTGTAACGGATGACTCACAGCCACCGCTACTCTTAGAGTGCGATTTGTTTCTAATTATAGTGGAAGTGTACAACTCAATTACAAAATGATGGTAAAACTTTAGAGTAATAACGCCATAATGGTTGAAAATTGAGCATCTATTCCTATCAATGTACTAAAGAAACATTTGCAGTTGAAACATGCTCTGTACATACTACTTTTACCACCCAGTTTATTTGTTCCCTTTTCCTTCATCTTCATTTAAAATGCGATTTCTAAAATCACTGACCATGCGCGGAAGCCCTTCCTGCAATGATATTTTTGGCTCCCAGTTTAGAAGTTCCTTTGCTTTGGTGATATCTGGTTTCCTCTTGTGAGGATCGTCAGCAGTGTTAGGTCTGAATTCAACTGTAGCGCTTGGATCGATTACATCCTTGACTACCTGTATAGACAAAGGGAACGTCGACAAAGAGAATGGTTTTAACATGAGATGAGTTTGATGAACAAACAAAGCGAATGGTTTTACTCCCAGACTTTAGGCGTAGATAAAGAAACGAGGAACCTCGGCAAGACAACATGGTGGTCTCTGGGTTTCCCAAGTTGAATGGGCCAACATGCTCACCTTCCATCAGAGCTACCAAACCATCAACCTACAGGAAAGGACAAATAATGAACTTCGAATTGACCTTTCACCACATTCCAAAAATTTGTGCAAGGCCTGATCCGCATTCTACATTGCATTCTAGGCATTACGTAATGGTTATAATGTCAAGTTCGCGAAGCGGGGAGTGCGATTCGGTATGGGTGCAGGTATGGTCGGGATGCGGGATATGCGTGTTTATGTGAATCATTTGATGCGAAGGGGTATTATTTTTATATATTTTTATTTATTGTAATATTAATATTTTTATATTTTATTGCTACTTTTATTAATATTTATATCATTTTTCACTAAAAATTATCAATGAACTTTCCAATTTTCAACCATCTTATATTAAACATTGTAATATTAATTATATTTAATTTCCCATATCAAAAACCAGGTGTAGACCTTACTGGAAAATATCAATTATATATATAAAGTACTAATAATTTGAACTTTAAACTAAGTGTCTTGACAATACGTAGGCTGTCTCAGGGAGTTTAGGTACTGTTCGAGGCGGAAGTGCAGAAAGCGAGTAAGATAGCTAATATGTAGTTTACTGTGACTAAGTAATGAATTATATATCATGTATCGAGAAGCCAAGTTCTTTACTCACTCCAGTTTTTTATAGTGTCGTTTAGCAAAAAAAAATTATTTTTTATAGTTGTCGTTTAAGCGTAAATAGCGTTTTACGTTTTGATAATAACGATACTTTTTCTCTTTGAAATAAACAGCAAGCCAAATGATATTGTTTTGAGTTGATTGTAAATGTATATTTTCAATCTGTTTTGGTAATTTTTTTCATGGCTCGTATTAAATGGGTAAACGGCAATGCATGGATGGAGTATTGAATAACTACACAAAGCAAATAGTATTTAAAAGAATTTCTTGTCTGCTCAAAATTGACAGATTTTCGGTCAATGACGTCTAGTATTATCGGAAAGGTCGAACCCCATAATCATTTGTCATGGTTTCAGTTATCTTTACCATCAAGATTAGAGTTCATTGTTTCCATTCATTAGAAAAAAAAACAGAGAAGGCAGACCTTCCCAGTTTGACCAGGTGATCAAAACTCAACTTCTCACTTGGCCAAAGTAGTTTTGGATAAGGAACCATAAAAAAAATCTTCTAAGAAGAAACCAATAACTTCACAACTAAACAGAAAATGATGTCACATTTCCTTATTCCTTTGCTTTGTAATTTATAAAACAAAGCAACTTCGTATTTTCCAGAACACTCTCATAATAATGATTGAAAAGGGTTATTGACCTATGTTTCTTGCAAACAATACATGAATATAGATATACAGAACCTATCCTAATTAGCTGAAATATTCAGTGAGTATGATAAGGAAGTAATGTTATTTGGATGACCTTTTAGGATGAAATCCTACGGGTAAAGTCTAATCTGATTACAGATACATACCAGGTCGGAGACATATTGAAAGCTTCGTGTTTGTTGCCCATCACCATATACTGTCATCGGTTGCTTCCTGATTGCCTGCATCGCAACAGAAGTAACAGATTCAGACTGATGGCTCAGCTCACATCATGGTTTATGGAGAACATTGTAGGAGTAGAAGACAAACCTGGGCAACAAAGTTGCTAACAACTCGCCCATCATCTAGACACATACGAGGCCCATATGTGTTGAAAATGCGGGCAATGCGAACCTCAACAGCAAGCATAACAGGAAGGCCAACCACATCAATCGATTGCACAAATAAGTAAATAACAAGGCAAGAAACTAAGAACTGAAAAATTCTTCAGTGAGTCACTGCCTCTGTAAAGTAAACGTGGAAATTAAATATTGTTAAAGGCACCGAGCTCATAACATTGTGTGGAACAAACCGAACAACCATACCAAAACCATGTAAATGTAACAAGGAAATCGATTGTCCATGTAACAAGGAGAATGAGAGAAAAGTGGAACCTCGTCGACAATGGACAAACATGATTTGCAGCTTCTACAGTTAGAAAAATACTGAAGGTGATAAAATGTCATCTTTCGTATAAAAGGAAGAACAACTACATCTTATTTGGGAGTGAAAGTTTGTGGTAGTGGACATCCTATACTTCAGGTGATGCAAAAACCTCAAACAAAAATAAATTGAAGTGCTTAGGCAGATAAGTCATTCACAACCTAAATTTTATTGGTAAACCATCTTAACTTTTCAGCTTTAGAACGAAAATTCACATAAGCTTCTCTTTTAAACTCCTAAAACATTCTCCTTATACTACTCGAACTCATCTTAGGACCAAGCTTTTTATTATTGCTCTACAACAGATTCCTTATAATACAATGTAAGATATTATGATATAACTACTTAGCTACATTCATCCCACTGATGATAACCTCCTCAAAATTTGATTCAAGGAGAAGGAACAAAAAGTAAAAAATCAGTACAGAAAGGTTATTGGAGTGATTTAGTTGAGGAACCTATGATGGATACAAGGAAAAGATATGGTAGAAGTGCATCAGGAGACACCGACAGAAATTATGAGCCCTCTAACTGTCTAAGTGATATCATGTTGGCACGTAGCTCTAGTCCAAACTCTACAATTGTACTTGCTAAAAGCTTCAGTAGTGTGAGTTGGAATTTGATCATGTTGACTCTTAATCAACCAGGCAATGTATAAAATTACAATATATGCTATATTAGTACTTAGACGATACATTCACAAAAAACATCCATCTAATCCTAGCTTAAGCTGCCACAGAAGAACACTCTGTGATGTCTTCACACTAGTGAAAGCTTTCAAGTGAAACAAGGAGAACAATCCAAGTTAGCAATATGATAAAAACTTCATTTTATGCATTACACTCACAAAGTTTGTCCATAACCATTACCTCAACACCTGCACCGCGGTGGTAATCCATGGCCAAGGTCTCCGCTACTCTCTTCCCTTCATCATAGCAACTCCGTTCACCTATAAAATTATCAAATAGCATCACCCATCCCTCTTCCCACCTACTCGTATACTACATGTATAGTAAAAAGAATATATTTTTCACTCTAACCTATTGGATTCACATTGCCCCAATAAGTCTCTTTCTGTGGATGCTCCAGTGGATCACCATAAACTTCACTTGTACTAGTAAGCAAAAGCCGGGCACCAATTCTCTTGGCGAGACCCAGCATATTAAGTGTCCCCATCACATTAGTCTTGTAAAATCACAGTCAAGGCTCACAACCACCAAACTAGTTTACTATACCAATACTAATCAATTGAGCAATAAATATGACATACCATAATCACATTAAAAACCGAAATTAACTCAAAACCATAATGTCAAAATTACTAAATATATATAAAAAAGGATATGATAGTTTTGACAGGATTATACTTGTAGTGGACAGGAGAAGCCGGACAAGCCAAATGGTAAATCTGATCAACCTCCAACAAGATTGGCTCAACAACATCATGCCGAATAAGCTCAAACCTCGGGTTCCCGAAATGATGCACCACATTCTCCTTCCTCCCAGTAAAGAAATTATCAATCACAATAACCTCATCACCTCTACCAATCAACTTATCCACCAAATGACTCCCCACAAAACCCGACCCGCCCGTTACCACTATCCTCAACCTCTTCCTCCTTATCCCCACAGGTATTCTCCCATTTCCACTCATAAAGTTCACATCTTTACCATCATCACTACCACCCCCATCATTTAAACCAACCCCAACATCTCTATTATGATCATCAACTACATTTTCACTCTCACTATCAAATTCACTACCAAAATTAATTTTTTCAGTTAATGGGGTTTGTCTAAATTTTCTAACAATATTATTTGATTCATGAGATGATAAAAAAGTTGGTTGGAAAATAAAAAACACTGAACCAATAAGAATACCTATAATAATGAAGACAAGACGTTGTTCTTTAAGGATGTAGTTTAAGGATCTTGGAAGAGTTCTATGATGTTTGGTTGACTTGGGTAAGTAAGATTGAGCACTACCAAGCTCTTCATCTCTCTTGTATGCTGAGCTTGATTGCTTGTGTAATTGCTTCATTATTGTATGGATTCTTGACTTTTTTTTTTTTGCTATAATGGTGATTTTGGGTTTTTAAAGATTGGATTTTTGAATTATTTTATGGATTTTGTACATTGAAAATTAACCTCTGAAGGGTTGAAGATTCCAAGTTTTATTGGGTTTTATGATTTGTTACCAATTAATTTAGGCGATTTACTTTGACTGAAAGAGTAAAAACTCATGAATTCATCATCTTCAAAAAGTAGTTGGTTGATAATAGTACTATGGGGTCAAAATCATCAGAAATAATCTACCTATACTATAAAGTGAGAAATTGATGAAGTTTATCTCCTGAGCTGTTATACACACTAAAACATTAAATGAGGAAAAATTATTCAACATATTCCAACGAATCCTCCTCATGCGATGTTAAAATGTGCCGAATCCCTCTCCCATATTAAAGTAATAACAAAACACCTAAAATAAAAAAGTTAATTAACAATGATAAAATGATAAATGGCTTATTACAAAACAAACACAAAAGTTGTTTGCTACTTTCCTTACAAATATTGCAGGAGTTCGCTACTTTGCTTATAAACACAAAGTTACCTGCTGTTGGGCAACACGAAAACAATGAGTAATCAAGAAAATTAGCAGTTTGTTGTAAGATCAAAACATGCAAAAAAAAAACACTTGCACTTAGCTCAAGAGGGAATATTATTGTTACGACTTTCGAATGGCAAAAGTAGCCGACCAACCATTAGACGAAGATAGGGAAAGGAAATCAATAAGGAATTAGTAAGTCCTTAAGGCCGAGCGCGAGGATATTTACCCATTCACCGATATTATCAGATCTTTGGGAAACAAATAAAGAAAAAATGAAAAATAGTTCGAGTTTTAGGTTTTAATTTCAGCTTATTATCGATCTTCCCAGACGTGCGCACTGCTGATGTGGGAGGGGAGGAGTCCGTGGTTACCGCTGTGCGCCTGGTAATGGCGCGGAGTTTAGAGCGGCGAAAACAACCTTAAGGTTGTTTCTTCGCTTATGCTAGCCGCTAAGACAATATTCGACGCAGTCAATTCCGCAAAATCCGTAGTTTAGTGCCGTCGCTTCCTCCCCGGTGATTATCGGGACTTTAATGATGTTATTGACGCTCTTCACTTAGAAGATCGAAGAAGAAGACAGCGCATGCATGCAAATGGAGATGACAAAACAAAATCCAAGTTCCACTAGAGTTGAGTTAGATTTAAAGATGGCTTATCAATATAAAGTCCTAATTATACTAGTTGTAGGATCTATAGTTGTGATAGGATGACTAACTAACTCTATAACAGTACGCTTGGATCTACCATTCAATATGAGTCAATAAGTAAAACAGCAGTGTTTATTATGAGGAAATTGAGTGATCAAAGATTGTACATTTGTCTTCAATTAATCAAATAAACTTCTTAGCTGGGAAGTGTAACTCATGAACCAAATCATTTGTCTAATCGTTAATTGTCTAAATTTAGCGTATGTAAACTATTGCATGAAAACTAAAGGTTCTTCTGTTGTGGTTCTGAAGTAGGTTTAGTCAAACAAATTCTAAATTGATTAATTTTAGATTAAAAATTGGGGCTTTTGTTTCATCATTTAATCGAGCCAAAAAATCGCTGGATGTCCTAATAAATTGGTACGAGCGGTGTTGATCTATACGGGAGGTCATGATAAAACCAAAACGGTGTCATTAACCTCAGCAATTACCATGTAAGGAAGACTAAGATGCGACAGGTTGTACGTAAAACAAACTAGCTAAACCCTGGGAGAAACTTATAAAGAAGTTTTAAAACCCAATGACTTGGTCCAAGATTAAATAGCTTGATCAAGATGCCTTGGCTACATTAGAGATCATATCACTCAGTTATACACCACAAAGGAGAATGGCATAACCGCAATGTATGCCACAAGCTTCAAGGGCTGTATGAAAGGAAAACTGCGTCTCAAGGTAGCTAGTAAGGCAAATCGTGCGCATTAAGGCTCAAGATGGACGTTGGATCATAACACTTCAACCAAATTGAACATCTTTTCAACCAACCTTACTTAGCACGTGGAGTAACCTTCGTTCTGATGCCTATGGTTGCTCGCACACTTCCCCGAATCATGGGAAACACTTAAAAGATTCTCCGATGACACCATAAAGAAAGATGGCGTGATCAATGCTATCCTAAATGAGAATCTCTAAGATCGTGCATCGGGCGAAGCAAAAGCAAGATGAATGATACTCTAGTATTTGAAAAGAAAAGAAACAATTTCAAGAAGAAAAACAAAATTGTGCAGCCAAGATCAAAAGGAAATGACAAAGAAGATGATAAATGTCATTATCAGTGACAAGACAGATATTTAAATCGTATCACATATTTTCAAAAGAGATCGCTAAATGGCACAAAGAAAGTTTAAGAAACATGTAGATAGCCATAGCTCATCATTCACGACTAGACAGAAAGATCAAACTGATAGTGTGTGCTATACTGCAGAAGAGGATGAATGGATAATTGATTCAGGTGCTTCTTTCCATGTCACTCCACATAAAAGGTTCTTTAGCAAATACAAGCTAGGAGACTATGGAGTTGCCAAGATGGGAAACAGTGGAGTATCTCAAATAATTAAGTATCGGAGATGTACATCAAAGACTCCATCAAGGAAATACAATGATCTAAAAAGAAGTCGCATATTCTATTTCACGAGCCTCATATCCTCTGGAAAGCTAGATGATGAAGGCATGCTGAATGTATTTTAAATGGACATCGAAGTCGCTAGACAACTCCAAAAGATGATTTCTAAAGTAAGCAGAACGGGATCATTATGCCAAGTGCAAATTCGGGATCAAGAGAATACATTGTACCGTGATCAGCAGTATTGATATATGGCATAAGAGGCTGTGTCATATGAGTACCAAAGGACTTGCTATACTGTCCAAAAGAAACTTGATTCCAGACTTTGATGAGAAGATGATGACTAGTTGTGAGCACTGCCTAATGGGAAAGCAACACAGAATGCCATTCAACAAGAATTCCTGCAGAAAAGAAAAGAATTTAGAGTTGATTTATTCTGATGTTTGTGGTCCTATGAAAGTACAAACACTAGGAGGTTGTTCATACTTTGTGACCTTTATTGATGATCACTCCAGGAAGGTATGGGCATATCCTATCAAAAGCAAAGATCAAGTGATACATATGATCAAGATGTATCATCAAATGGTGGAAAGAGAGCTAGAATCAACCCTCAAATGTATTAGAACAGACAATGGAGGAGAATACATTGGAGAGTTCGATCAATACTGCAAGAGTAAGGGAATAAAACATGAGCAAAGTGTTCCTAAGACACCAACATACGAAAGTATAGTAGAAAGAAATTCAATAGAACTATCATTGAAAAGTGCATACCGTTATCTCATGTTGTCACTTTGGAATTTTGGGAGAAGCAATGAGTGCTGCTATTCATGTTATAAACTGTCCTCTAACACAGATTGAATATGCGCACTGTAAGAAGTATGGTCTAATGCTATGAGAGGTCATACGTACACTGAAAGTCATTGCCGCAAAGTTTTGTGTGTCATCCCTAAAGCATGTAGAGGAGCAACCGATAACAAGTCTGTGAGCCCGTGATATTCTTGAATTAAGTAATGAAAAAATTTGGATATAAACTTTATGATCCAATTGCTACAAAGGTGATCGTATAGGATGTCAGGCTCAGCCGAAATCAAACTATCAAGACATCAATCACCAGCGAGCGCATCAATGGATTTACTGATGAATTTGATTCGTAAGAAGGTTAAGACAAATTTGGCGATCCTCCTTTTGTCGCCGGTATCAATAACGATCATAAGACAATCGGATGATCATTGATGCTACCAACAACAATCATGAACCACCAGAGGATCAAGTTACAAATCAAACTGCACAACAAGCAAACACTAATGCTCCTACACGAAAGCAGCCTTCAAGTAGCGTAGGATGTGCCTCTCCACAAGGTATCCTCCTGATGAGTACATATTGCTCTCCGGGGCGGGGAGAACCACATGCTGCGACGGTTTGGTTGTGAGCGACGACAAAAGCACTGCCAGTCAAGCGCCACACGAAATAAACGGAGTCCCTATACAAGAATCTCACTTTCAAACTGGTTGAGAGTTCCTAATTTAATTCATCTTGAAAATGATGATTTATAAGACGCCTCTAAGTATTAGTGCAAAATTTGATCTGTGGCCGAGGAGTTGATGTTATGACTCCTGCCACGCGAGCAAGCAGACATATATATGTATCGTCTCGTAAGGCTATGTAGTTCAAGGCAAGGAAAACATGGTCTCTAAGTCGCAGCCAGCTTCATATGGACTCTCAAACAAGCTCTCGACAATGGTATAAAAAGATTTGATGCCCATGACTCAACACAACTTCAAAAGGACTCTAATGGATCACTGTGTATACATAAGAGGTAAAACTACTGCAGAATTCATAGTACTCCTGCTGTATGTCGATGATATGCTGATAATGGGCAAGGATATAAATCAAATCAAGGACCTAAAGATCAACCCGAAATGAGATGTTCGAGATGAAGGACTTAGGCCGAGCATATCTCTAGAACGGAGATCGTGAGATAGAAAAGATCACTGTGGCTATCTCAAGAGAAGTATGTCCATAAGATACTACAAAGGTTCAACATGGACACTTCCAAACCTGTAAGCTGCCCTCTAGGAACTCATCTCAAGATGAGTTCATATCTGTGTCCTAAGAATGAAGCTGAATACTCAATCATGCAAAGGATTCCATATGCTTCTGCAATTGGAAGCCTTATGTATGCTATGATCTGCACAAGGCCAGATATAGCCTATGCAGTAGGATTGATGAGTAGATTCACTTCTAATCCTGGAAAGCAACACCGGGAGGGAGTGAAGTGGATTCTCAGGTATCTCAAAGGTTCATCCAACAGTATATGCCGCGTGGGAGACATTGAGACGACTGATCAGCTATACCCGACTCGATTTAGCCGGGAGATGCGTACACTATGAAAAGTCTAAGATCCGGTTATCCGCTTACATATGGAGGGGCAGCTATCTCATGGCAATCTAAATTGCAGAAGTGCACAACTCTATCCACTACTGAAGAGTACATCATAGCTTCACCGACGTCGCAAAGAGATGCTACGTTAAAAGGTTCTCCGGGCATGTAATTAAGTCAACCAAGTTGTAGTGAAGTGTGATTCACAGTGCTATTCACCTCTCTAAAAATCCATCACTGCATTCCAGATCAAAGCATATCCATCTGAGATATCAATGACAAAGAGAGATTCTCACAGAGCGTCTTTACCGAGAAAGTCCACACTAAAGACAACGGGCCGATATTCACTAAGGTACTTCCTAAAGCTAAGCATGATAACGTTATATCACTGCTGGATTAGGAACTACCGCTGACCGAGCAACACCAGAGATCATCTCACCTTCCTAAAGCCTTAAGGGAGATTTGTTGGATACCTTCACTAGGAAGACGGGCAGAGTCAGGCAAGCCAGATGCAAATGTGAGTCAGATTCAAACACAATCCAAGTTCCACTAGGAGTTGGAGTTGAAGATGGAAGCATGGCTTATCAATATGAAGTCCGAATTATACTAGTTGTAGGATTCATAGTTGTGATAGGATTAGGATCAATCTAACTTATAAACAAGATGCTTTGATTCACATTCAATATGTTGAATAAGAAACAAAGAGTAAGTTTATTATGAGGGTACTGAAAGGATCAAAGATTGCAATATTTGTTATTCAATTAATCAAATAAACTTGTTAAAGGGAGGTGAATCCTAACCATAAATCATGGTTCAATCAAGTAATTGTCTAAATTTAGCGTGCATGTAAACTATCGCATGAAAAACCAGGTTCTTCGTTGTGGTTTATCAAACAGATTTCTAAATTCGACACTCCGCTTAGATTAAAATTGGGGTTTTTCGTTTCCATTGTTTAATTGAGCTAAAATCAATTGGATTTCCTAACAAAGTACATAAAGAGAAGAATGAGGAGGACATGAACGAACGAGGGATGACATTAGGTTATGCTCTGTGTTAATGAAAGACACTTTTGTATTCAAAGTGCTTTTCTCTCTGGGCGTATTATTTCTAACAATATTTTGGTGGCACATGAAGTCTTATACTATATGAGTCATAATAAAATCTAAACATGCTTCGATGACAATTAAATTGGATATGAGTAAGGGCTTATGGTCGGCAGAAGGGTCCTTCGAGGCACACGTCAAACTGGGTTATGTCACCAAGTACGACTGGACAATGTGTTTGGTTTCTTCTCTTTCTTACAGTTTCTGATTAATGGTGCACTGAGGGAATATGTTTGTCCAACAAGGGGGATCCGTCAAGGTGACCCCTTATCCCCATATCTTTTCTTACTTTACGTAGGGATCGACTTCAGATGCCATGTCGAGGAAAACAAGGCGTTGAATGGTATTAAAATAGTAGAGATACTCAAGTGTTAGCCATATCCTCGCTTATGATGATACCATGATATTTTGTAGAGCTACCGAGGAGGAAGGAAGGAACCGGCGAAAATATTAATGTATGAAATTGCCGCAGAGTTAACGGGAAAGAGTTTTTATCGCTTTGAACCACAGTCATACCGAAGTACACGAGCATTTGGTGCTGATTATGTGGACGAGAAGTTCAAGACTGGCAAATATCTTGGCTTACCTTGATATATTGGGCTTAACGGTGCTGTATTTGCTATATTGAAGTCAGGAAAAAATCAAGGGCCGTGGAGCGTGCCTTTATCTCAGCGGGGCTTCAAAGTTATGATCAAATGGTGGCTTCAGCCTATCCCAAATTTTGTTATGAACTTTCAAATTACCTAGTGATCATTGATGTCTGAATAAATTTTACGGGAAAAAATTTCGGGCTAGCTTGGAGGCGAGTAGGATTCATCGAAGAGTTCGACAACCTTTCATGAGAAAAAGCCTAGCGGGGGCTGGGCTTAAGGACCCGAATGTATGAACTTAGCTTTACTTCTAAGTAAACAGGTGGCTTAGGTGGTTACAAAGCAAGCTTCTCTCTTTATCCACGCATGTATGGGAAGATACTTTTACATCAGTTTTTATGTAATGCAAAGCTCGAACTAATCCTCTTTGATTTATGCCTTTGAGGCAGAAAAGTTCTAACTACGGGTATTCGATGGAGAGTCGGAGATGGGAAGGAGATTGATATCTGGAAAGACCCTTGGATTCTTCGGACTAATCGAATTTTCTACCACGGTAGAGCCGAGGGACTTCTCAAGTGGTATCACAATTGATTAATAATGGGCAATGAAGGGAAGACTTGATCACTGCACTATTTGAACTGGAGGATACTCAAAGAATCTTGGCCATGCCGTTAAGTAGATACCACATACGTGATAAGATTGTATGGCATCACACAAATAGCGGAGTTTATTTAATGAGCTCGGGGTACAAGAGTGCAAGAACTAAAAAAAAGTATCGAAATCATACAGAACCGCTGTATGAGCGATCGATAAAGGGATGTTTGCAATCATGACTTCGATACCACCAAGAGTAAAAAAAATTATTTGGAGTTGCTTGCATAATATTCTCCCAACTAAGGATAGACTTGCAAGGAAGGGGATACTTGTGGAAAGGCATTGCTTACTGTGTTCAAGCCAAAATGAAAATCTTTTACACTTACTTTTGACTTGTCCTTTCTCTAACAGGTTGTGGTTTGCCACTCCTTGGAGCATTTTGACCACCGGACGTCCGTGGCACTCTTTCAAGGAATGGTGAATTGGCACAAGCAGCAATTCCAAAGCTCATGGGTTCTCCTCACGGGAGAGGTTGCGTGTATCCTTTGGAATCTATGGAAGTACAGGAATTCAATATAATTTGAAGGCATAATGGCGACATGGACCGAATCTGGAAGGAAAGCATTTAGTTGGTAGCCGACTAGATTTGCCTGCTAATCTAGCAACTCATCCCAGGAGTCAGTATAGAACCCGAAATTACGGTGATCAACAATGGGGGACATGCGATGGCCTCGACAGAATATATGAAAGTCAATTAAGTATGCATTGAACAAATAAGGAAAGGATGGTTCCGTCAGATCGTGAGTAGGAATGAACTTGGAGAATTTGAGGGAGCCTCTTTCAAACTACTATCCCATGTAGGAAGCTTATCAGCCGTTCAAGCTGTGGATGCAAAATGTATTTTCAACCAAAGGATATGCACCATCGAGATCGAAGCGGCCCGCTGCGCCTGTAATGCAAACGGTCACCGGGCAGACACCGTTGGAAATCGATACAGTGGTGGCAGATATTCATCACTTGGCTAAATACTTGAAGGTCAAATTTTAGTATACTAGACGACAAACCAATAATGTAACACATTGTGTTGCACATTGGGATCACAGGGGGACCAGAGACTACTTGGCTCTCGTATCCTCCTACTTGGCTTCACTCAGCCCTCTTACACGATTGTAATGTTTAGTTTGTTGCTTGTCTTGCTACTGTATTGTTGACAAACAACCTTGTATCATTTTATATATTTTATCTAACGATATTCTATCGACGAAAGAAAAGATAAATGCTCGGTTATGCAAATAACTTCGCTGATCTAATCCTCTTATTTAGGCTTAATTTGCTTTGAATTATTTGTAATTGATCGCACTGAAATAATTGATTAATTCGTATATTAATTGATTTTTGTGTTTGGTTAAATATTGATTTAGTTCATATATTTGGTTATTAGTTACCTGATTATATTATAATTGATTTCTAAAATTAATCGTAATGAAAAAATAATTCATAACAATCTACCTTTAACCATAGTGTGACATAATATAATACTGATGACCAATTTTGATTAATAAAATTTGAAGTCTTTGCATGAAAATGGCAATGCCTAGAGACAAGAATACATCCATCTATCAGTTATTTTTTTCACAACATCTCTATCAGTTCTATCTTGCCGTAATGATTAAATTTATTTACTCTCACTATTCGTGCATTTGGAAACTTATTGTGAATCCTAAAAGAAGCTTAGAAATACGAAAAGAATACAATCTTATTGTGACATGTGTATTGCAAACTGAAAGAAGTATAAGTTCAAATAAGGCACGAAATGTATCTAAGGAGTAGGTTTCTAAATTTGTTGTGACAAAACCTTGGATTATATTTTTCTTTTAGAAAAAGATAAATATAATTTATGAGGAATACCAATATATATGAAGTGATGAATTGTTATTCTCTTTGAATTTTTTAGCAAGAAATTAGACTTCATTTTATGTATCAATTACGAGTAGCTTGTTGGGTTTTCGATTAAAAATAACAATTATAAATAAACCGAAACCAAGATTACTACGAATAATATAAAAACAATAATATACAAGTGTGTAATTCCTCTTCGCAGATTTTGGTAACGAATATTTCTGAGACTCAACAATCAACATAGATTGCCTCTAAAAAGCCTACACCAACGTATGAACGAACTCCTCCGTGAGCTTTGTCAGCTCGCGAAGATTAAACTGCGGATTTGCACCTATCCTGCGCTTCTGGCCAGCCTGGCGCAAGATCATCCACACAACCCGCATAACGTAGCTCATCAACATTTCGATAACAAAAAATGACCTCATTTGATACTAATAATAATAATAACACTTTAGTCCATGTGGTGAACTAACAATATATCCCTAACACATCAACATCACAAACATACATCAACCTCAATAATACAACCAACAAAAACACACAACAGCCCACAATACATCATAATAGTAGTATGGTCACACACGACCCCCTCAATGTACAATATACAAATTCTATAAACATAACAAGAGGAAAAGATATAAGGATGACTGTCAAGGACTTCCTATGCCACTACCGCCTCACCTACGATCTTAATCCGTTAATAAACGCAGCTCCCCACAACCTCGGACGATCAATCTCCTAACAACCTACAAAACTCCCCGTGGCAGCTGTGGTGTATAAGCTGCCAAAACCGATTTAACGATATCCAATCACATATAATCATACTTATATATATAAAAGCATATGTATGAACGTTAGTAAAACTACTCAATGAGCACTACACCTAAATCACATAGCAACCTCTAATTCATCATTACAACAAGATCAACATAACATTCCACACACATATATTCATAATCATCAACTAATTTATAAACAACATTCATCCAAATAAAAACAACACAAACAATAATGGTTAGTCCAACAAATGCATAACATCAAAACCCCCATCGCCATTATCCATCCACCAACCACACATCCACCAATATACACATCTCCCAACACGATGAGATACATCACAATCTCTCCCGACCGAGGCTACTCCCTCAATATGTATATTACACCATACTCTCCCGGGTCGGTGATAATTTCCTCAATGTATATATATCATTTCACCCAAATCAACCTCAGAAAATAATACACACACCAACCACAAAACAATATACAACCACAATTTAAAACACAATTACACACAACAATCGTAGTATAATCATAACCACTACAACAAACTCATAACATTAATCTCAATATACATTCCAATATAAATACATAACAAACACATGTCAAATATATAATCATAATATATATGAAAGGTTCCCCTCGTGAGATTTGGTACTACCTTAAGCCAAAGCAACTAAAATAACCATAGTAGTCCATTTGCCGTGTCCTGCTCAAATTCCTATCCAAAGCAATTCGATACATTATTTACCTCCGACACAACCTCCTTATATCTACAACTTCAAATCTAAGGTCAAATTTAATCCAACAACTCGGTAAGATCCTATCCCACAAAATCGCCTGACATGATATATCATAAAAATATATAATTTTCCCTATTTAAATCCCGATTATTATTCAACATCTCATAATCCAAAATAAATACCATTAAAACAAAAAAACTAGTAACAATTTCTAAAATATCAACTTCTAACAACATTCCAGCTTACCAACTTGTCAACTTTAGCGGAACGACATTACGCTGCAGTTTATTAATTTAATAAATAAACAACAAAATTTCCACCATTCTAACCCTCCATAGTCGGCCCTCACTCCTACCCCAACATCATCACTTTAAACGATTTCTAATCAATCCTACAATCAATTCCCCAACTAATTAAACCATATTAAACAACCTTTAATTCAAACCCCAACTACTACCCAACTTACACAAACTACCTCAACATAATCTCTTCCAATCAACATCAAAATCAACACTTCTACCCCCAAAACAATTATATTAAGGTTCAATAACATCCTAATACAATTTAAAGGAATTTTGGAAAAAGTCAACCTAAAAGTCAACTAACCCATTCAACACATTTCAACCCCAAAGATCGATTATTATCACTTCTAACCACATAATCCAAGCTTAGATGATGCCTCTATACCTATCTAAAAGTCTCAAAGTTCAAAATCATAATAGTCAACAAAGTCAAACTTTCAAAATCTTTTGAAAATACTACCAAAGTTTACAACTTTCTTTACCTAAATGTGTGAGGGATGATTTGTGGGAAGATGATAAACCAACTTTGTATCTTCGAAAGCAACAAAGGAATGGAAGAAAAAAAAATTTAAGGGGGGAGGAAGATGGAATCTCGCCAAGAAAAGCAAAAGTGAAATGCGATTAATAAGCTAAGATAATGGCGGTAGCGAGATATTTTATAAAGTAAAAATTAAGTCTGCTCGGGTGCGCGTTATTTCTCCACTTTCATGTTTGAATCTTAATGAAAACGAATCCAAATATATATTATTTCCCATAACAAAAATTACCACCCATCTAATACTAGTCTCGTATATCGATTTTATTACTTAAAGTATTTAGATCATTTCCGGTCCCACCACCAACCGACATGATAATACAATTTAATCAAGCAGCGTAAAGGTTATTTCCATAAACCGAGGAAAGAAAGATTGACGTGTACCTCACGGAATTTTCACCCACCGCTCGACAAAGGAAGAAAGTGGGGAGAGAGTTTTGACTTTTGCTTTTCACAAAAGCCAAAATGATGAGCAATTGATTTCATTCAGCGCGGCTCTTTATATGTGGTTTGGGCATCTCCAAATATAGGTCTAATGAAGTCATGTGGTAGAAAAATCTACCACTCATTTCTCTTATCCCTTGGCCGACTTTGGGGTGGAGTTCCAGAATTGGAATTTTGCCCCAACATTTTCATACAGTTCACTTTAAACCCCGGAGGTTATAATCGTATTATAGTTCGATTGCTTGTTGCTAAAGGCGACCTCTTAGGCTTGATCGACAATAAGAATATACAATTTATTAACCGAACATCATATTAATATATTAATTGTACAATCTAATTGTTCAATTAACATCTATCATAACTTATAACTTTAAATGTAATAATCGATTGTACAATCTAATTGTTCAACAGACATATATTTATGATATCTAACATCTTATATTTCCAACATAGCTAAGCCATCTAAATGCATGAGTATACGCCTTTCAACCACACATACAAAATAACAAGTAATCCCAACCTCCATCTCAAAAATATTATCCAAACTTTTAATCTTACCACCCTTCCACGAGATACCGTCGGATAACTAAGGCCAACTTTCGTCCCTACTCAACGAATGAATCTTGCATTCAAGCTCCCTTCAGTATTTGCACTAAAATTGCACACCTCCATTATCAATTACTCAGATTATAATTATAATTTTATTTTATTTTTAAAATGATTTAGTTAACAAGTGCTTGGAAAAATATGGTAGCATAACGGCCCAAAGTGAAAAACGAATTATCTATATATTTTATATCTGTGAAGGAAATGAATCAATATTTTTTCGAATATTCGAGTTCGAATATTAAATATTCGAATTTAATATTGTCTATCACTAATCGAATTGAACTTCAATCGTTTTGCCATTCGATTTGTGAAATGAATGCAAACACGAATGTCTTATAATTGTGATTCAAAAATTTCAAATAATCACATTTAGAATTAATTCAAATTTGAATCAATATTCTATTCAATATTTCTATATATGTTTTATTAATTTATATGAAAATATGTATATTAGAATTCGATTTCGAGCTTGAATATAAAATATAACGAATATCGAATCGAATTCGAATATTGATAGAATTTTATCGAATCGAATTCGAATCTAATTTTAGTATTCGATTCGAATATGAATTAATATCGCTAGAAAATTCAAATTCATGATATTCGATTTAAATTTTGTTTGGTTCGCTTGTTTCACCCCTAGTTATATCCATTCACCACGTGGTCAAGTTACCACACAGACGATCCAAATAATAACATAAATGTAAAACATTATCTAGCCATTATATTTTTTTGATAGATAATGCATATATTAATTTGAAATATCCATTACAATTGTTCTTGCGCTATCATAAACGTAATTAAAAATAACATTCAAAATATTACAATCATTTAAATTAAAAGAGCCAATTGAAATACCTAGCAAGTTACAAAACAACCAATGTCGGTTGGAAACCAAAATACTTGCATATGTCCTTGAGTTCTTCATTATTTAAGGATTGTCAATCTTTGCTCTTTTTGATCTTCGGGAAGTGCCTAGTCCAAACTTGTGATGTAAAATTATCAGTAATAAAATAAAGACCATGATTACTATTATATTTCCTTAGAATTGTGGCCAAAAGGATGATATGGCCGAAAGCTTCAATATCGGGATGAGTCTTGTTGCTTGTAAAAATATTCATTCCTTCAATTGTTTTCCTAGTTCCTCTATGATACATATGGATCAACCAAATCGGATTCTGATCAGAGGAAATGATGATACAGATCTTGACATCTCTCCTTTTACAAGTTCTTGAGCATTGATTAGTTTTAATGGGATGAATTGTTTTGAAGATGGGGCGTTTCCTTATATTTTGAGGATTGTTATGTTTTATTTTTTTGTGTAAAGGTTGCATTCCATTAGGTAGCTAAGTCGCTACTTATTTTAAGTACAGTGCTTTGAGAAATTGTGCTTTGATTGAAGGTGAGGTCATTTTTGATGAGCCAGATAGTCCAAAAAATACTACGGAAGAGTTGAGAGTTGGCCAAAACATTCTTTGAGTTGATGACTGAAGAGACGATATCAAAGATATTATAGTTTTGTCTATGGTTTTCAGATCTAAAGTTGTGCGGTTCCAAGTGAAGTTGACAAATGGACAATGGAGGAATAGATGATTTATTGTTTCCATTTTTTCATAACAAAAAAAAAATTAGTGGTGATACATTTTTTTATTTTTTTGGATAGGTTATCTTGGGTTGGCAGTTTGTTTAAAAGGAGTTTCCAAATAAAGATTTTAACTTTCTGTGGAATCTTGAGTTTTCAGAGATTTTTTCAAGTCCTTTAGTTATTTCTTTTCCAAGCTCAAGGATTTTGAAGGTTCACAGAGTTTTGATTGAGTTTTGTAAATGTCTTTTCGCTTTTAGCGTGGGAAACGATCAGCGAAGTTCATCATCTTTCCTTGTAGGTCTACCCGCAAGGATTCTGAGCCACCACGCTCGAGAGTACAGTTAGTTGTCGGTATGAGGGTGTTCCAAAGATTATCCATTTACAAGGAATTCACCAACTTTAAAGTATAAAAATTTTAAGTTGACGGCATGAGAAGGCCTGCTGAAGCGTCGTGAATTCAAAAGTTTTCCCTCAGACATATATTTTTCTTTTAGATTGCCTTTCTTTAATTATAAATAGTAATTGTGACACTGATGATATTTGAAGTATGTGTGCAATAATGGTATACTGTTAATTTCTAAAAATGCGCTTTGGTGACACAAGGACTAAGAAGTATCAATTACGTCAAAGTTATCTCATATAATATTGATATTGTTAGGAATCCTACATCGTTATTGACAATTCTATAACACTAGTAACTCGGATTCCACCCAAAGATATTAATAAATATCAAGATTCAACTTAATTAATGATAAATTTTGTAGTATTATCACTACTAATTAATAAGATCCATTAAGATTGATATACACTAATTCTAGATGACAATAACATAAAGAATAAATTACTGAAGAACAACACAAGATTTACCCCGATCACCCACAATATGCAGTAGCCGATCCACTGGCTGGGCAATCCAATTAATAAATCTCCAGAAGAATTGACACGGACCCAAGAATCTCTATTCTAACATTTAGCAATCAAGTACACACCAAATCTTTTAGAAATAAGATATCTTATTAGGTGTTTTCTCATAGACAAGAAAACCTCAATTACAAGCCTCTTCATATAAACTCTCTTGAATCTCTCATGAATTCTCTATATTTTAATAATCACCTTTGAGGTGGTGTTTCCACACACACACACTAAAAATATAATCAGTCAAGAGACCAATATTTATAGGCTACATAAAACGTAAACCGAATAGAAACCGATATGTAAGCCCCAACCGCCTAAATCAAGACGCATTAAGACTTGATCTGGACTTGAACTTTTTCGATTTTCTTCCGCTACGCTGACTCGGGGTCGTGGACTTCAAAGGTCCCGAACTCCTCCCAAAGTCTCCTCACGTCGAATTTGGCTTCATTCTCCAAATATATACCATCATAAAGAAAATTGTGAAGGAAGTATTCTTGGTCCTTTGTATGTTTCCTTAAAAAAAAATTCTTTCGTCATTTTCCAAATAATGTTCTAATCATTTGTTGCTCTCTCCCATTTGGTTTAATCCATTGGATGAGCCTGGGGTTGAGGAGGATGCATTGTTTATGCTTCTTTTAATTTGTTTTTGGGTGGTTTGATTTTTTTCTTCAATTTTTGGATGTGAAATTACTGAAATGCCCTTGAAAATGCCATATGAAATGCACGTAACTTGAGGTTATTATTCGTGGATTAGAAGGCAAGGACACAAAACCCGAAAACATATGATAAAACGAGTCAAATCTAAATATATATATATGTTAAATGAAAGTCATACGCATGATTAATAAACATGACTTTTATTTAATTTAATCCAAAAAAAAAATATGGTGACAAAAAGATGATAGAACACAAGCAATCAGCCAATAATCTGTCATAACAAATGCCAATTTAAGGGACGAATGTACTTCAACTTGTAGGCTATATTCATGTTTATGATACAATTAGAATACTTATTCTGGCTCCATTTTCTTTTCTACATGCCAAACATGGGCTAATAAATTGACAGAGACGAACTAAATGACCACTTTTACTAAGTGGTGGTTATGTATAGGAGCATCGTTTTCCTTTATTTAGCATTTGGTTCATTTTCTTCAAGGTGGACCAGTAGGTTTATTTCGATGTCTCTTAGCGGTTCTTAATGGATACTGAAGTTAATGAAGAGGTTTAATAAAGTCATGGTTAGTTTATGTCCTCATATATATCCTCAAGTATATGCAATTTGCCTGCCCTTCACTCTCTATCTAAGGCTAAACAATGACTCACTAACATCAATAATATAATGACACACAAACATCAATAATATTTGATTCATATCGCATAATACGTTCAAAATATCTAACACTAATAACCCTCCATATATGATTAAATTAATAAGCATCTAATTAGCACTAAATAAATTGCTTGTGATCATCTCAATTGAATGATTTCATTGATCTATATATATACATTTATCAACGTGGAGTATTGCTTTGTTGCTCATTATATTAGTGATGATTTGAAATATAACTTGGAGAAAAAAAATTGATAAAAATATGATTTGATATATAAATTGAGACAAATAAAAATGATCAAGATTCATTGAAAATAAGAAATAATAACATAGGAGTCGAGATACATGAAAAAGAATAAACTTGAAAAACAAATGAAACAGTAATGATTAAGCTAAAAGACAGTATTGGTGTCGAGTTTCATTTGAAAACAATGTATTTTTTTTGTTTGTTAATTGATGGGTGAATAAATAATAACTTCAAATTCAGATTTATTTGTGGGCTGTGGCCTATGGGGTGGGGACATGCATGAACATTTGTGTACTAATAAGAAAATCATTTTCCATGAAATATTAATTCCCAATTCCGTGCATGGCCCAAAGTATTACGCGGCTGAATATGATTTCTCATTTTTTGTCAACATTAAGATGGGTCATTTTTCTGGTATCATCAAAGTCCACAATACGCATGCAATTTCAAATCACCAAGACCAGATGCATACTTACCAAACTTCGATTTAGATAGTTAAATATCCTTCCGTATTTATATTACTCCGTATATATTTGATTATTTAGATCAATATTACATTGAAAAATTTCTCTTAACTATCTTGTTTTATCGACATTGAAAATAATATACTTTTTGTGGTTCAACGCAAAGTCATTGCTTATTACATACTCCGTCCAAGTCATTTAATTCAAAATGATTGTTGTTTTCTTTTAAATCGAGATGTAGCTAATTATCAATGACACTATTCTAATAAATATAAAATTTATATAGTTAGATTCGAGATTTGCCTAGTTTCATAATATTATTTTCTTTATAATTTTGAATTTAAAAAGATCATTTGCCAAAAGTTTTCACTCTCGATTTTTTAAAACGATAATCAATTTGAATTGGAGGTTCTATATAGTTATTACTTTTGACATGATAAAAGTTCACACTCACTGAATAAATTATATAACTTTCCCTAGATAATAAAAAATATATATACACTGTGAAAGTGTTATTATTATACCTGCCAGGTAATTTCTATTGATTTCTGGTTAGAATCGAGATTTTTCGTTCGTGTTCCTTGAAATATTTCATAATTTACGGGTTTTATGCTTTAACAATGATGAACTTGGTACATGTATTCAATTATGTTGAGAATTTATGTTCATTCATAATAACTGAAGAGTTCACATATGAGTGCCCATATTAAAAAAATAAAGAGAAAGTTTATTACTTTATAAATTAAGAAGCTACGTACTTTAATTAACCTCAATTGGTTTAGAATGGTGTCTTTTTTGGCCTCATAAAGAGTGTTCTCTCTTCTCTTGCAAGTATGTTCCAGATACGTTTCGTGGATTTTCCACATGATTAATTAATTAAGAGTACTTTTCAATAATTAATCACTGAAAGTTTATTTTTATTTTATTATTCTTATTGTTGTATACCAAACAGCAAATTAGTAAACACGTTTATGTCAAAAGTAAAAAAAAAAATCAATTATTAGGAATCAAAACTTATTATTATAATTGATGACAAAAATCATCCTAATCCCAATTCCAATAAATTGGGATGGAGAGTTAAGACTTTCGGTTTAACCCTCCCTTGACCTTAAAGCATGCATCAGTGGTCCCATTCCAAGTTCCCCCACCTTATAAATAATTCACATATCTCCCTATAATAATGAGAGACTAGCCAACAATTGAAGAGGAGAGAGCAACGATATCCTTCAAGAATAATAGAAAGATATCGTCCTTTTCCTCTTCAATACATTCCAACTTCTAGCTAACTAGCTAGCTAGTTACACCAAAACTCCCCCAAAACACTTCACATTAACCAAAAAATGCCTCAAAAGGGAATGAGGGGATTGTGTTTTTCTCCAAGAAGATCATCAACACCAACAACTTCTATTTCTCATGGCTCATTATCCCCATCAAGATTCTCATTTTCTCCTTCCAGGCCGAGTTTTTCCGACTCGGTGATGGACAGAACACTTGATAAGGCAGAGCCAATGATCCTGAAATGGAACCCGGATAGTACCACTTTTGGCAAAGTCACCTCCCTTTTCTACGAAAATCGTAGAGAAGCCAAAGAGTTCATCAGGTCAGGACTCTACCCTTTTCAATTTAATACTCAAGAAGTGAAAAATTGTTAATGGATATAGTCATTGATTGGTTTATGAAGTCCCTAATTATGTTGAAATATGAACAACAATTCAAGTCTCAGTATTTACATATCACGAGCAGAATTAGTTTAGATGAATACTAACTCTGCTCTGCTTTGCAAAATACTTTAAAGATTTCAAGTAAGCATTTAATTAATCGATATGGACACAAGTTAGAGTATATAGTACTTATGAGTTGTAAAATACAAATATGCTAAAAATTTGAAAGACCCTTCACGAATTAGTATTTTGTGAAGGTTTTATTCATATCTATAATTAGCGCATTCATCTTAATTAGCCATTCGTAATCAAATTTTATTGTAACAATTTTGTGCATATGACTAACTATAAACCATAATTCTTTCTTACCAGGTCCGTGCACACCTTGCAAAGAGCCATGCATTTCCTAGCTTCCGAAAACTCCTGTTCGGAAAAGCTAGCCCATGCCCAAAACCTCATGCAAATTGCCATGAAACGTCTCCAGAAGGAATTCTACCAAATCCTCTCCATGAACAGAGCTCACTTAGACCCTGAATCGGTCTCCACTCGCTCCTCGCTCGCCTCCTCGACCCGTTCCAGTTCCTTCTCCGACCACTACTACGAAGATGATGACGAAAACGATACCACTAATCACAATAATCAAACCACAGGGGACTCGATAAACGAAGTCGAAGATGCCTCAACCATCGCCATGTCGGATTTGAGATCAATTGCCGAATGCATGATATCTTCCGGATACGTCAAAGAATGCCTAAAGGTGTACAAAATCATACGGAAATCTATCATCGATGAAGGGATATATAAGCTTGGAGTTGAGAAATTAACATGTTCTCAGTTGCATAAATTGGACTATGAGGTTGTGGAGTTGAAGGTCAAGAACTGGGTTAATGCAGTTAAAATCGCCGTTAAAACTCTTTTTAACGGCGAAAGGATACTTTGTGACCATGTCTTCATGACTAATGGTACAATTAAGGACTCAATTTTCGGTGACATTTCAACTGAAGGAGCGATGATTATGTTCGGGTTTCCTGAGATATTGGTGAAGAATGGAAAACATTTCAAGAAATCCCCGGAAATTGTTTTTCGGGTGCTTGATATGTACACGATAATTGCCGATGTTTGGCCAGAGATCGAGTCGATTTTCTCTCTGGAATCGACTTCTCTAGTTAAATCTCAAGCGATCACGTCGTTGATAAGGATGAGTGAATTTGTTCGTAATGCAGTGTCAGAATTTGAGATAGAGGTTCAGAAGGATAATTCGAAATCCGTCGTTGGAGGGGGTGGGATCCACCCGTTGACTATTGACGTGATGAATTATTTGTCAACACTCGCCGATTATAGCGGAGTGTTGACCGATATAATCACGGATTACTCGACGGGGCAACAAGTCAAGTCGTCGTTATCCGAATCGTTCTTCGGTTTTTCCGATGCTGACGAGACGTCGGTGCCGGCCGTGTCCCTAAAGTTTGCATGGCTAGTGTTGGTGCTTTTGTGTAAACTTGATGGAAAAGCAAAACATTACAAAGACGTATCACTTTCTTATTTATTTTTGGCTAATAATCTCCGTTACGTCGTTGTTAGAGCCAGAAAATCAAACTTGAGGTATTTGCTTGGTGATGAGTGGTTGACAAATCAGGACAAAAAAGTCAAACAATTTGCATTAAGCTACGTGCGGTTGTCGTGGGGCCACGTCATCGATTCGGTTAACGATCCAACGGCTGCCAGATCAGCAGGGGAAGTGAAGGAGTGTTTTAGGAAATTTAATGCACAGTTTGAGGAGGTGTACCAGAAGCAATCTGCATGTGTAGTAACGGATAATAAACTTCGTGAAGTTATAAAGTCTTCAATTGAGGGTATGGTTGTTCCGGTATATCAAGATTTTTACACGAAACATAAGCTTGTGATCGCAAGGGAAAGAAATGTGGCTTATGTGGTAAGGTTTTCTCCTGATGAGATTGGGAATTATTTGAATGAGCTATTTTTCGTAGCGATTGGATCGGAAATTACAGCAGGGGAGGGTTCCTATTCATCATCATCGTCTGCATATTCTACAATATCCGAAACTAGATAAATTAATGTGGCACTGTAATTATTGATAATTACACTATAAATATAAGTATAAGAATTATAGTACAATTGTCAAAATTTAGAGTGTTAAAATTATTAAACATTTGCTTATTTTGGTTTTCAATTATAAATTTGGGCCCTATAAATTTTCCTTTTATTTTGTACACCATATATAGTGAAATGTCTGTATAATAATCTCTTCAAGTTGTGTCTTGATTTGAGGACTCAACCAGTTTTGTGATTGAATAAATGAATAGTACTTGTTGCTTAAGATGTAAAACGAGCTAAACATCGATGTTTAAAATAAAGAGTTATGAATAACAATAATGGATATTGCTAATTATTGTTTAGCCTGTTGTGTTTGTATCTTTGTTGTTCACAATCCTAATGCAATTGTCTTAACTTATTACCAATATTACGGAGTACATACATTATTATGTATATAGTTTAGAATAATATCAAACTTCATTTGGTCAAAGATTAGTTCAAAAGATTTGATCTACACCCTAATAAGTAATAGAAAATATGTTTACTTTTATGTATCCATTGAAATGTTCCTAGCTACAAATGGGCAGTATAAGATTAATATATTTATTAATCTCATCATATATGAAAACAACGTGGCAATAGGTTTCATATTTTTCAATGAATAAATTAAGGCACCATACAGAAATCATGATTATTGTCATGGGATGGTTAAGGGACCATGCTTAAGTGAATAGTAGTGATTTGCTCATCACCATCAAATAATCAAATTGCATCATAAAGGTTAATACTATTTGGTAGCGGTTCATCATCTGTGTTAATTGCATTGAGACCTTACATGTTTAACTCATTAATTTCTAATCGACATATCTCCAAATTTTAGGTGTGTGTGCCTGTGTGGGGTTCTCCAAACAAGTTAGCTTAGGACCCTTTTCACGTCTCTAATTTTCATTTCAAGAGCCCATCTCAATTTAAATTGGGATGTGTGTTCGACACTCTGCTCTGAAACATTAATTGTTAAGAATTTATGGGATAAACACAAATTAAAAATCAATTGACATACACCTACTAATATACCCTTCTTAATTTATCAATGTGAATTGGGGTTCTCATGGCTTGCCTTGTTTAACTCTTACATAAGGATATAAATCTTGAAACTGAGGTTGAAACATGCAATTAAAAATATCTTCAAGAGGACACGATCGAAAAAAAATTGGTTTGAGGCTTTGATGACCACATACCACTAGGTTACAACTCATTTTTAATGTTTAAATTTTTTACATATAAATGTATGATATGCAATTTCTCTAGTTTGATTTTCCTTAATAAAAAAAAATGTTATACGTTTGCTTTATTGCTTTATATGCAGATTAACTACTTGATGAAAAATATGCTAAATTTAGGAGTATCTATATCTTTATCTATGTAATTATATATAATGTATGGCTTTGTCGCATAAGAAATGTCTAAATTAATGTATTTCCTATTTTACCTCCGATACAATTTTTATTTTAATTTTCATAAAGAATTTCTTCACACAGAACCGCTATCAAAAGATAAATTCTCCATAAACTACTATAAATATTATCTACAACGAATACCCATAATTATTTTAAGCAGAAATAAAAAGCTTGCTTCACAATCCTCTATCTTTATTTTCTCCACAGAATCCTTTTTCATCTAATTTCTTTTGCGCTTTTTTTTTTTAATTTATTTTTTCATTATAATTTTATTATAAAATAATAATACTCAGCATGCGCAAGATCATGACATATAACTAGAAGGAATCTATGTTAGTAAAAATTAATTAATTTAAATTAATAAAAATCGATTTACTTGAATTTATTAGTTTTATTAATTCACGTTCAATCACACGACACGTGTTGATTAGTGGTCTGTCGAGCCTTCCAATCAAAAATAAACACGTGTAAATTATGGTTCCCTATTTAGTCAAATTTAGTTTGATTACTAAGGTAAAATTAGAGTTTATTATTAAATTAAACCTAATTTTATACCAGATGACGATTTAAAGATTAAACAAAGGCTCCTTTGAATTTATGAAATTTTAATAATGGGAATCTATGAGAAACCTAAATAAAAAATAAAGATTTTCCTGATAAAATGCCTCAAATAATGTACTGATAAAAAATGAAAGGGATTTAAAAATAGGGTAATGTTTACAAGTGGAAATCAAGCAAATGAAATCCCAAAATCGGCGGCCGCATGTTTGAATTAATATTATTTTAATTCAAATGTCTAAATGATCAATGATCAATTATTCAAATGGATCAACAACTGTAGACGCGATCCTCCCAAAATAAATCGATCAATCAAAAACAAGTACTGAAAGCATATATATAAACCTCTATATTTTCAAAATGAGGAAGCTCGGGAAAAGGAAAAAACCAAGGCAAGAAAATGGGGAAATCAGAAAAAGATTCCAGCAGTTAAGATCATTGTGACATACATGGGGCGCCATAAATACCTCCAAGTTCATGATCGAAGATCGAAATACCTGTGATCAAGATTAAAAAGTGAAAAGACACCCTGAGCACCTCCATACTTAAATATTCAGCGGGCAGTTTCAATAAGATCCTGACACCCAAGCACCTAAGCGCAAACAATCCCTAAACTCCGATAAAACCGCGGTTGTCCATCCCAACAAATGTAGCCAGAAAACACGCTATCAAGCCCCTTAGCACCAAATCAAATCTAGAGGCCACTGCCTGGCCAAGCCCACTCCTCACCAAATAAGTGCCTAACACCTCAAGGAAGTGAGGACCATCCCAAAAAGATTTATTTGGTAGTTCGAAATTTTCCACCCAAAGACTCAACCAAGCCGTGAGATACGCCATGCCCACTACAACAAACTGACCCAAAAGTAGGATCAAGTCAGCCGAAACCCCCGCCTACATCCTCAAAGACCAGCCTCGGGCGGGGGAAGTTCGGCGAAGGTCCCTACCACGAGTCTCGTTTACACTTGCCCATCAAGTTCAAGATTACCTCGCCAAAGCCTCGAATCCAATCCAACATGTAAGACAAAACACAAGATTCCTATGTAGGCACACATCCAAGTCATCATATCAAAGTCTCCACCAAATGCTGACATATCCAATCAAGAGTCGTTGGCCCAACAAATTTCACATATCAAGTCAAAGAAGTATTGTTTACCAACACCCCACATATCAGTCAAAGAGGGTCAAGTTGTTCCCCACATATCCAAACCACCCAGGGTCCAACTCCCCACATATCCAGTTGGCGCTTCTTGGGTCCCACCATTCAACCCATATCTCAAGGATCAAATCCCAAAGACCCAAGATCAAGCTCCAGCACACCACACGGACTGCCGCTAAAGCACCCGGTCGGAATTATATCCACGCTGAAAGACCAAATCTTCATCTCGCGCCCCCGTCTGCGATATATATCCAACTCAAGACTCCAAGTTCAAATTTCGAAATTATATCAAGTAAAGCCATATCAGAGACGCCAACATACGCGTAAGATGAATCAGACCGGGAGCAATAACCCCAACCGCTTGAGCAAGTTTTATAATGTGAAGATTTCTCTAAAGGGTTTTATTATTTTCGGAGCGCAATATTAATAATAAAATCTTTCATCTCGATACATACACAACTCATCGTAAAAATGGACCGTATTAATTATCCCTCTATCTCTAAATGTTAGAGATTTTTTATTTTACACAAAATTTAATAAAATTTAAATTTTTCTCATATTTTAAATTTTTCCTCCAATTGTTTGTCTCTCAAAAAAGAACTAATTTAGGGATTTACATAAAAGAAAAAAGTCCGTCATTAAGTGATGGAAGGAGTATTATTTGGAGAGTTAATTGCCAATTTGATCCCGGATAGTGGAGTCAAAAGTTGGGATTTAGTTTCGGAAAGTGGTTATGTGGGTACGATTAGGACATTAGGTCCCTAAATTCACCGAAACGGTAATTTCATCATTTGTGTATGATACCATATTGGGGACTATATCTCACACACATAGTTACTTTCGAGGACTAAATCCTAATTTTAAATTATCAGGGACTAAAATGCAACTTATTTCCACTTTATGGAACTAAATTGATAATTAATTAACACATTATTTGAGGTCACAATCCGCATCTCTTGAGACTTACTTCCGTTACACGAGTAAATGTATTACCATGTTCGGGTACTAAAGTGCACAAAGAAGAGTACATAGTCATATACCATAAGTTTGTCAAAGTCAAGATAAGATAGGCTGTTGGCCAAAGATTAATGTAAATAAAGATCTCATATAGTCATATTCTATGTTATATTGTATACAGTATGTTCAAATTAGGTTCTTAATTTTAAATGAGAACCATAGGAATAATCAATTAGCAGCAGTTGAATAAGCTAAGATAATATTTTTCTTTAGGAGTATTAACATTACGTTCACATATTTCAAACGGTGACCACAAGCTATTAATATTATGAAACCTATAGATTCCGCAAGCGTACGTTGCCAACGTTGGTGAGGTTCTTAATTCAATACGATTTATCAACAACGCATCAGGATTTTAAGAGAGGATAGCTTATAGTGTTGGAAACGAATGGGATCGAATAATGGAGTATCCAACTCGATCCAATAAGATGTACCTAACTCATTAAGATAACAAACTCAATTTTATACCCGAACCTCACTCGTTAAGGTCAAATAATGAAAAGAGATCTTATTTTTAACACAAATAAAAAATACATGAGTATATTTGGAACATCAATTTTAGAAACCTTAATTATTTGAAATCTATATTTATATTTATCTATCTATCTATATCACTAATCACTAACATATATAAAAGCCGCTAATAAAGGCTGTTGCTTTCTTCCATCTTCATTATTAATACTAAATCGCATTTCTCTAAAAATCTAAAATGTAGGAGTTCTAATAGGAATTAACTACTACTCCCTCCATTTCTTTTTATTGACATTTTTGTAAATCGAGATAGAATTTGGACTATCAATTATTCTTCAACTATAAGTTCAAAAATTATAAGAAACTAATATTATGAAACTATTTTCAAAGATGAATTTAATGATATAACTTTTATATTTATTAAAATAATAATTAATTAAGAATTAACGACAAAAGCTTCACCTCGATATACGAAAATATAACGGCCAAATTAAAAATGGAGGCATTATTAAGTATTCATCATACTTTATACTTACACACGCAGATTATCAATCGAAGGTAATAATCAATACATATTATTACCTGCCTGGCGACGATACATCATACATTTAATATATATATACTTTATAATTGTCAGCAAGTATCCCACTTTTTAATTAAATTTATTTATTTATCTCCAAAGTGCATTCTTGAATGATTCACGCGTATAACTTTCATGATGAATCTATGTTAATATATTTCATATACATAAATTTATTACTCCTTCTTCTAGTTAATATGATTTTCATCATATATCATTTTTAATCTTTAATAATTGGTGTTAGTTAAATAATACAAGTTTCAGTAGATATTATTATTATAGGTTTCAAAATACTCATATAATGTAAATACTATATAAGTTTTTAGAATTATTATTATTATTTACTCAGATATTTATTGTTATGTAGAAACTATCATATTACTATTATAATAAGTGATTAGTTAAATAATCATATGCTTCTTATAGAATTATTATTATTATTATCAATATCATATTTCTAGTTTCATGTAGATATAAATTTTATATATCGGTGATCCACAAAAATTAAATTATACTTTTGAAATCATACCTATTAAACTGATATAAAACAAATAATTTAAATTATACCAATTTTAACCGACATAAAAGAAAAGACTGGATGATTATATCAATGATCAATTCATCAACATATTTACCAAGACATTAAATCATAAAGAAGATTTAGTATCTCTTTCGACATCTTAGTTCGCATGTTATCTCTACGGAAATCATATTTTATTATAATTTTTGTTATATTTAAAGAAAGTTATTTCATGAATGTTATCCTTCAAAAATAAAAATATTAATTGTGGAAAACGAAAAAGGAGTATAAGTTCTACACGCTTTAAAAATGATTTCAATTAAACGTAAAAATGTATCAAATATTTGCGAATCGATTATCCTATCGTGCACATTCCCATTTTACTATTTATGCTACTGTCTTAAAAGTTTCTCCTATTTTTAACTGACTAAAATACCCTGAATCTGTTAAAAGGATTATATTTCTTTTTATAAATTTAATTAAACTAAAGTATTAAAAAATACAAACTGCACATAGTATTCTTACATTTAAATGTAATTATTTATCAGAGTGACTCTATTACAAGTTGTATATGTATAAATTATGACTCTAATTAATAAAATTATTAAGTTTGATATAAACTTAACATATTATTTTTACTTGAATAATCAAAAGTATTATGTTGCTAATAATTGCCAAAAATATAAGATATTTGCATATTTTTTTTTCAAAAATTATACTTTGTATAAAAAATAATCAGCTTATTATTAAAATTTTAATCAAAGCCAAGACTTTTTAACATTTATTGTTTTGAAACATGTAGAATTTTGTTCTTATCAAATTTGTAGCTAAACAATTCACATAGTAATGAAAATAATATTTGGAACGAATGAAAGTATAAGTTAAGCTCATTATCACAAGATTTAATATGAAATTAATCAGAGAAACTTCTTGCATTGTTTTATGTTAATACTTATATTATATAATATAATTTATGAAAATATTTAAAGTATTAATTTATTTAACGAATTTACTAAAGATACGTATTTTGTTGTCTAAATCAATGTTATGTATTTAGGATGACAAAGTTTTTTTAATTTGATCATTAAAAAATTAATCTAAATAATTTTGTCTCGATGGATAAAAGTATTCAAATTATGTACGAATGACGAATAATTGCATGTTGACGCTTTTAATTTTGAACTCAAATACTTTATAAATTTTTTATATTATTATGTGAAATATAAGACAACATATAATATTTTAAAACATACTTACAATATGTAGTAACTATAAGCTATTAATTTTGTTTTGTTTTAAATAATCATGGACTATTGAAAAGTTAAAATGGAACGATCTTTATAAATACCATATTTAGTTTATAAATTTTTAATTTTGGTTGTCGTAGTTTTTAAAATTTTAACTATTTAAAGAAAACTATGAACATTTAATGGATGTAGGTAGTAATGTGGTTTAAAATTATTTAACTTGCTCACACAAAACATGAACAAAAAAACAACCAAATCAGAATAAATATATAGGAACGAATTACAACAGTCAACATATATATTCAATATATGATTATCATTACAATCTGATCTGATATCAACTTCTTCATGAAGCCTCCGCTGAACTCCTGACCGCATCAAAAAGTGTCGATGCCTCCAAGCAATTCACACTTCGTGATTGGATTGCTAGGAATCTAAAGGGAGAGATCGATTAACAAAATGAGTCAAAACTTGACTCAAAATGCTGTAGAGAAGAGCAGTGGGGCGGCGGTTTTGTTGGTGGAGAGAAAGATGAAATGAAAAACTTAGGTTTTTCATTTAATCTTTTTCCTTATATAGTCCCTTCCTGTTTCGCCTCGAATAGCTTCACCTCGCTTGATAAATAAGCTAACCCGTTACGCTCGCTAATCCAAGTTATTACTAAACGCAGGGGCAACTTAACAAGTTACTAACGAAGCTTCCCTGCTAAACCCCTCTCTAACTTAACTCCGCAAGCTTAATCATCTGGATTTTGTCCAATTTGCATTTTACATTATCAACGATAACTCTCTCGACATCGGGTATCTCGGTTATTTTAGAATCAACTCCCCAATTTAACAATTCACGATTTAATTTCATACATGGAATATGACTCCACCGCTATCAGATGTGTGACCTCTAGGCTCGTATAATATTAGTCGATAATAATATAATTGACCATTATGATTATTATATCGATTAGGTACGATCTAAAGAATCCTATATAACTCATATTATCAGCGAGTTCCATTTTAATAATTTAAAATTACTTATTTATTGAACACTTAGCTTTGAGTACCCCATTTAACTTAAAACCAAAGTTAAATGAATTATTACAGAATTGCCGCATGGCATAATTATAGAAATCAAAATACTCATTAAACACTTCCACTCTGCCCTCAATAATTTATTTTACAAATTTTATCATCACTATCTCTAGTCACACGCTAACTACAAGAAGTCGTGTCAGCGAATACCCAATGCATTTCTTAATTCGAGCTTGAATCAATCAAGTACTATGTCCCATAACCTAATCTCAATCCCAATACCACTGGTATACCAGATCTACCCTAGATATCGCTGACGGATAAATCTCTTATAATATATCAACACTCATCGGCCAGATTTCATCAAGCAGAACCCAACATACGACGTTATAATCCCACTTAAGCAGACGCTTGATACACTAAAGCACAAACTCATATAACATAAGTAATATATGAGTCTAAGAATCGTTAAACGAATAATTTAACCAAACATTATAAGACGCATATATATTTTATGATTTTTGCCGCTCAATCCAGCCTCAAAGAGGTGCCGATGTCAGCGGCATTTGATCAAGCCAGAAGCCTACGATCCAAGAGCGATCATCAATCATCAAACGCTTTGTCACCCTGCATCAAGCCAAGATTCCGACCAGTGCTTTTAATGGCTACCTTATATTTCTAGATTCGAGAGGCTCTTATCAACACTTTCAAAGTTGTCCTCTGTGAAATCAGAGTGGTAGCCTGTAATTTGTCACCTGACGAGAAAACAAAAAGTTATATGTAAATTAAGACATAACCAATAGTTAGACAACAACAACTAATCGATATATGTTAAGTCGAATATTCAATTATCGCTCACATAACATACACGCCCAACTAATCCAACACATACACGCGACATTTGTCTAGACTAATGTTCGGGCCGTATATTCAATATGCTTCCGCCTCGAGGCATTAGCTCGCAGCGGATAAACTACATTAGCCTATGTTCTCGGAACTATTCCAAGACACCATGCCTATAGTCGGGGGCTTTGAAATCGTATCAAAATTGCCCACAAACTATCTATCTCTAACAAGAATGCATCTAGAACCATCTTTCAAGGAATGCTTCCATTTATATAGTCAAAAGGCGAAACACTCCATTTACTTTTCTTTACTGAAATAACCGAATCGTGCACTACGGTATCCCATAAACCAACCGGCCTAAAACTCTGAGAGGGCCCCATCACTTTTGGTATCATGGATGGATAAATCTCTTATAATATATATCAACACCCCATCGCTTAACCCAACATATGTCGTTATAGTCCTAGTAAACGCTGACATAGTCAAAGCAATACAACTCATATAAACATATGCAGTTACATACGAGATCTAATCTAGACTTACTAGTTCTAAGCAATACTACAAGATTACGTATACATATCTTCTATGATTTTGCAATGGGGTCAACTACCCCCATGCAACCCACAGTCTATATGATTTGATTGCTTTACAAACTCCCTCATCCAAAAAGAATCGATCATCAATCACTATGCCGGGTCATCAATACTTGTCACTGCACTTTCTATGATCCCATCATGCAAATGGTTATCTTTATATTTAGACTTTATGTCCCTTTGTCAATACTCCTGTGCCGCTTTTTAGAATTGTATGGTAGCTCAGTGAATTTCACTCAACGGTGACACAACACGTTATATGTAAATTAAGACATATAAAACATGTCATTAAACAAGCAAATCGAGTATAACAAGCCAAAATCTTCAATTATCGAGACAGATATACTAACTCCTTAATCGAATCCTAACACCACTACGACATTTTTTCTTTCAAGATTTCACGCCGTGAGATGTTCATCATGCTTTTGCCTGTAAAAGGGTCAAACATTAGCCTCTGCTAGAACTTCCTCAAGATACCTAGTTCTACTGTCAATGAAACTCGGCATCGTAAAATTCGTAACAACCAACCTACTTCATTCTGGGAATTATAAGATTTATGAATATATCTTTAGTTCTTTTCTCAGATATTTCAAGATGTTCTTTCATCAGAATCCAAGGGGCTTTCCTTATCATTTCAGAGACTGACATGGACAAATGTGGTGCAATAACATACAGGGGAATAAATTATGGCTTCGCCGAGTCAACTCCATGTCTTACGGGAGACACTTTCTGAAACCGTCCATTTTAACATTTCATACATTTTACCTATAAGTTGTCTGCATAAAGTCCAATCAAATGTCATTCGATCTCAATGAATTTAGATTCGAGAATGCATTTTGCTTCATTTGAGCCTTCACTGTCAGAACGCTCTACGTTGTTTCAATACTCGATTGAATTTTTAGTAATTCCCACTTAATGATTAGTATGTCACTCCATACACAGAATCAGAATGTTGTAACTATTCACCTTCTTGTATATACATTCTTCTTTCAAATCTGGTTACCAAAACCATGTTCCAACCCATGATGTTTAATAGAATGAATGAAACCTTAGCCTATCTTTGGATACGTAAGCTTCAGAGATCAGACTTATTTCACGATTTTGTCAGAAACGGCCCTACATCCATTTATTGTCGTGTAGTTTCATTATCATCGCAATGGCTAGATTATCCTAATGTACTTAAGCATGGCCATCAGTAGCTTCATCATGGGCCATACGAATTTGTTCAAACTCAGCTAATGAATTCAGCCTCTAAAACATGGAGGCTTCCGTCATTATGTTTCTTCTTGAATAATCTATTTGTATTCAGTCTTAGAACCCCACTGTAGTGGGTTCTAATGTACACCCAAACCCTGCATGATTCAACCATCTCTATTTGCAAGGTCACCATTTATCAAAGATCCTCATAAGAGAGTTCACTTCTAATCATGAAAAGCCCACCATATCAACTAAGTCTCCCCGGGCGATTCTACCTTGATCTCCAGATTGCCCTCCACACCTCCGTGGATCGAAATCGATCTCTCATGCACAAGCATTGACCAGGCGCGACAAATTGCCTCATGTATGTGTGTATTTCATAGTTGCTTCATCATATCGAAGTTTTCAAGATGAACACTCACTCCTAACCCTTCTGTACGTATATATTCTTTTCAAGAAACGCCTGGACGGAAAGAAACGAACATTTATTCTCATGCCCTGTGTATGTAACCAACGGCTTCCTTTCGACAACTAATAAAGTAAGATTTATCACTACATTTAATACCTACATAACTCGTATTAATAAAAGATCTACTATGCCGGGCTTTCAAACGCAACACCGCAGATATTTGGTTACTCCAAACACAATAGTTAACTAACCAATTATGTAACAACACGACATAACTCGTAAGTTACTAGCATGCGCATGTGACGCTACCTAACAATCAGATCACCGAAATCTACAACATTAGTGAAAACTGTTAAGCAAACTAATTAAAACTAATTTATTACTGGAATGATCATCCGAAAGCCCCAAATCGCTAGTAGGAAACTACTTTAAACATTTATCCATTTAGCAATTTGTCACGATACTAGTACACTCGCCATCACAAACAGGCCCGGTTATCGTGCGTATAAGTCAGACACTTTGCACCTACTACGTTTGGTTTAAATTATTAAGTATTAGACTACATATTTCAGTTTAATTATTTTAACATGTCATATAGCAATATAATTTAAGTACATCAAAGATAATAAAATAATACAATATTTTGTAGATAATATGATGACCTTAAAATGTAAACTCTGTCACAACACTTAAGTCACACTTTGCATTCTTCAACAAAACTCCAACTGCAAAGTCATCTTCAATACCCATGGTAGTACATTTATTTACTAACCAACTACAAAGACGCAAGGGCCAAGTGGGTAAAACAAAACAAAATAAAGAATAAAAACTGAAGAAAATTAATAAACTTGTAGAATGATTTACTGTAAACCAGTCATATCAATTATATCCTTTTCCATTCTACTACAATGTATATAAAAATTAAATATAAACCATGACAATAAATATATTAACTGTATAGAATAAATGGCTCTACCATAAAGTCATATTACATTTTAATGTACTGCTATAATAATAAGTATGCAATAAACATATCAATGTAAATTAATATCATTAGACAAATTTGCCCTAAATAAATTCAATTTCCAAATATGATTGACAATCATATAATAGCTCCCATTTGATTTTACAATCAAAACAACTTTACAACTAACTCTAAATGTGATTTGATTTAAATCTAAATTTAACTCATAATTAAATCCATTGTTATGCATAATTAAACGTTATTTAATTTATCATATATACTTTTTCGTCCAATAATCATTTCATAATTTAACTAGATATCATACTCACGATTATATATCTTTTTAATAAATAAAGAAATAAAAGTGGACAAATAATTTGTTAGACTATCAATTCAAATTTATTATCACTAAACGTAATTGGCATTCATCATAACAAAAATGATAACAATTTATAAAAAACCCAAATTAATATTTCAAAAACCGAGTTAGGGTTTCAGAACAACCTAATCCGATGAGTAACGACGACCATCGCCACCGTCCGCCCACCGGCGACACGCCTGACCTCCTGTGAAGACCGGCCCGTAGCTCGCTGGCTCAACGGTGGCCGACCGCCCCGTTATTACCGTACGCGTTCTCGGGCGGCCTCCGCAAGCGTCGCGCTTCCATTTCTACTTAATTTCAGTTTTTCAATTCAATTGTTTGAAAAAATGATTTCGTGGCCTTAAACTCACTAAAAATTTTGAAATTTAACCCGCACATTCCACACAATTTTATTGACCTTTTCTAATTGAAATTTTATAACAAACATTTTCCAATAATTAATTAAACAATTAACAACTTAAATCTAAAACTTATTTGGTATGATTTAAACTATCCAAAAAATTATGAAATTTTTGGAGATGGTTCTCGTCCCTTCTAGAATACAAACAAATTGTGGAATTTTTGGTGTAGTTTAAATGCCTCAAATCCAATAAAAACGTTTATACTTTAATCAAAAACATGTTTTAAAACCCTTTCAATTCATGAAACACAAATCTAAATTCAAATCATCAAAATCATAATGAACTTGAATAATGTATAAAATACATATTTATTCATGGGTCAATTTTCATAACATATATTCATGGTCAAGAATATATAAATATATCAAATTTATATAAACGTGGTTTATTCAACAAATTATATATAAATGTAATCGAAATGTATACAACTTAAACACGCCAAGATGCTTAAATATTGGAAAATTACTAATCCTATATAATAAAACACGAACAAAACAATCAAGATCGAATAAATGTATATAAACGAATTTCAATAAAACATCTATTCAATATAGCTGCACGATGAATATTGCAGTACTTACAACGCAGTTCCATATTATCAATCCTTTCTCTCTGCCTAAGCCTGCGTTGAACTCCTACCGAATTGCACCTCAAAAGGTTGATGCCCAGCTAATTCAATACCAAGAGCTGCTTGAATTGCGGATTAAAATTTTACATATCATCATTATATATAAAGTTTCTTATATTATATTATGTTATATATGTATATTAATTTGAGAAAAAATTTTGTTTTAAATTTTGTATTTCAAACAACGACGCTGACATCAGCTAAGAATATATATATGTTGAAGACATATATTACAAGTTTTACATTATTGAATTTTAATAGATATCACATACTACATTGCTTTTTTTTGTTTTACCCACATATTAAATATTACGAGAGAAATATAACAAGATAAAATAAATTGAAAATAATAAGGAAGAACTATTCAAATCAAAATTATCAAGAAATATATCAATACATCCAAAATACATATTAGATAAAACTGCTAATTAACATCACATAATTTTATAAGACTAATACTTGATGAAATATAAAATCATTATGAAACTTAAATTCCACATTTATCTTTGAGTATTTCATACCACTATGGATGAATTAGAACAACGATATGATTTTAGGCAATAAAATTGCCGTGGTATGTTATCAAAGGATTAACATTGATTAACAATGATATGATGCATCAAGATATCAACTTTAATTAACAAATAAAAAGACAAAGATAGAAATTCTGGATGATTTAAGATGAATCAATTTTTAGATATTAATGTTTAAAATATACGTAGTATATTTTTAGATTTTACAATTTCATAGCTTGGTGACTATGGCATAAGATCTCTTACCTTTTTTATAATATCAGTGGCATCATGCTGGTTTGCTCAATATAACCACATTTATCTTCATAATACACAGATGCTAATCTTATTGGATGTACGAAATGAGTGATGTAATATGAGTGACGATCTTTTTACTGTAAAATTAACTCTTTAAAATATATGAAAGTATATTTATTCGATAATTTTGTTTTTCTACTACAATTTTACGTTACCTTTATAGTTATAATAACGAAATAAATGTTTATCCATATTTATGTTACATTTTATAATAATAACAATAAATCACATATAACAAAACTAACACGCTATGAACATACCCTTTTTTATTAGTATTGGGACATGAAGAAGAGCTCTAGACGTTATGCTTGAGACGAAAAGTTATGCTTCTACACGTTCACCTAACATTTCCATGTCTTCATACAAAGATCAGAAGAGTAGCTAGGTCTTATAAGTTATAACTGTTTTGTTCATCTCCAATATATGACGGATATTTAATCTCTCTTAGTTTTAAAAGTTCAAAAAATATACTCCTCAATTCGAAAAAATTGATCAATTTTAAATTTTGATAATTCAATTTTTGAATTTAAACTCAAATTATATACGTTAAGACATGAAAATTACCATATTAACATGCCAAAACATACAAACTAACGACATAGTCGGAGATCTGATATATAAATGACTTTGTGTGCTTTAAAATCTATTGGTGTCACCAGTTTATAGTTGAATATTCAGTGACCATCTAAATTAAACTATCTTGCATGCTTTGATATATTAAAATTATATGTCTTTTTTTAATCTTTCAATATCTCCACATTAAATCTGTTTTTCGCTGACATGCCAGACGGAATCATGGAGCTTGCCATGAGTGCGATATTAAAAATATGTGTGGTCCATACTACTATCAAATGACGATGGTTGAAATAACTTAGTACCATATAAACTTCTTCGTATGCTTTGACGTGATTAATATGAGACGGATAATGGATTCTTCTTCAATAGTTATTATATAATATTTGTGAAAGAAATCCAACATTGTAGGAAATAACATGAAGTAATAAAGTAAAATGAAAATGAATAAACTGTTATAACGGATGCAAGATCAATTTTATGTAAAATAATAAAGATAAATGAAACAATATATGATTTAACGAGATGATAAAGTATCGATTTTTAATTCAATTTTTGGGCAGAATCCAAACTGTTGACTATTGCAAGAGGATTACATAATACAAAGTGTTCTAAATTGTTCAGACTAAGTAGGTTATTTGCCAAATCTAAACATAATTGGAGTATATTAGATTTAAGGCATAATCTAACCTAAACTATCAAATTTAGCTATTTTTTCTGATCTCAAGCTAAGATATTAAATGCATGATTACTAGCTATGACATGTTATATGGAGTTACGTTGGATTTATTCTGACCTCAAGCTTCGAAAAGAGACATTATATAGGCATATAGTATTAAATATGATTAGCATTAGTCGTAGTTGACAAGAAGCAAACAAGAGATGAGGATACTAAGAGCTAGCGTGACAGGAAGCCTTAGCCTACAACAGACAATAGACTTTCTGCGATTTACTAAATCTCTTTTCACACATTTGTCAATGAAATTCATAGCATCTTCCATGATGCATTTATTCTGGACCAACTACCAAGTACTGTATAAATTACACTTGTGTAAATTAGCTTAAACTAGATATTAAGATCATTTATAATGGTATTGTGTCTAAATACTTCATTTTCCAACATTATTCCAAATTTTTTTATTTCTCTTCCACATAATAATTCAAAATCAATCATTCAACATTCACAATCTCTATAATTTTGTCTATACAAACAACAAATACACTTCCCACTCACCAATCAACATGAAACACTTCACTACTATTTATGCACACCACGGGATGACGTGGGCCTCATATTTCCTCACAAGATCTGCTGCTGTCATCCTCGACAAAGAAGAAGAATCATTAATTCGCGGTCGCGCTGTCATGGCTATTGCGCTTACGCACAAGCAGATGCATGACTACTGATCCGTCTGACACATTTCGAATAACTCTCCCCACACAATGATTTTGACCACCAGACGACGCTCTTCATTGAACGTATCAACTTCAATTAATATCATGTTAAATACTAGTATACGACACAGTGGTCCACATCCTATCCTTTTTCAAATTTTAAACATGTTAGAATTTTTTCTACACTACTTTACTCCTCCATCTCATTCAACAGATTGTTTAAACAAGTCATTGCAACTTGCAAGCCTTCAACATTCATTTTCATATTTAAACACCACTATTACACGTGGTCTAAGATATCGTATGATATATATTTTAACTGAAATGAAATGATATAAAATAAGATGGCCTACAACAATCAACAATTCAAAAAATAATTATCTCTTATCATATTAAATTATTCCTTTCTCATATCATTAAATATTTCCAATAATTTTTACATCACACAGCAATAGATATTTCATACAATAATTTATTTTTCTCTTTCTTCATATCACCAACATATAACCCATCATATATTCCTCCGTCTCCTAAAAATAATGCATTATCTATAAAAATTATTTTTCACAATAATTTATTATTTATATTTTAATATACATTTTACACCCCAATGAAGCTTTTTACATTTTCAATATAACTCTTTATGTAATCCCAATGTAACTTTTCACTATCTCTTATCAAAAATATTTTTTATCTAAACACCATCTATTTCAAAACTGAATGAAGAAATAATATTGTATTGCAATTGTTAGCTACATTTTGTTTTTGTCAAATTTGTAAAAATATAGTAGAAATATTTGGAAGATTAAAAAAAAATTGATGTCCAAATAAAATAAATCTATTTAGAAGATAAAAAATTAATTTTCACTAAATTTGTATTGTCAAAATAATGACAAAATAACGAATGGAGTGAAATTAAGATATAAACTAATGCTGCATGTCAAGTCGTGAATGGAGATGCAAGATTTATTGTCCACTGCCCATTCTTTCTTCCAACTACAGTACTACACTGCAAATATGTCTGAATTGTTGGGGTCATTTGAAACCCAATTATTCTTTGCTGTGGCTAAAAACTCTTTAAAACACTCAAATGTTCCTTCCTGTGGATGGTCTAAAATTACTTGAGTCTATTACTTAACTAATCTTTTGATAGTTAAAAGCTTTATTTGATTTTATTCACATAAGCAGTTGCATTATTATTATATACATGAGATTTCCCATTACTACGGCGACAGTCACCATTCTAAATAATCTTTTGAAGTTTTGAGTTTTTAAAATAGATCCACAACTTTTATTATTTAAAATTTTGACCCAAAACTCCAATTCTCGTGAAATTCTGGATTCGTTCTTCAATTAAATTGGATTCCCCTTAGAAAACTGACCTCAACGGCAATTTGAATGTTTTTTGAGGTTCAAGAGGATAATTTGAAAAATTGAAAAGTTGAGTCCTTAAAATGAAGTGTGTTTATAGTTGAAGGGTGTACGAAATTAAGCCAAATAAAAATGAAGATGTTTCTATTTTTGTGAAATGTTGGAAGTATACAAAATTACATGCATTTATCGTTTAAAATGTGTTAGTTTAAAATACCCGTGCAAGTTTCCATTACAAGTAAATGTGAAGCTTAACAAATAGACAAAAATGTAATCACTGTCAAAGATAAATTACATGTTCTTGTGGGCGATGACCTATATATTGTTGCAGTGAAAGTTGCTTCAACGGAATAGAATCTATTGAGTTCGAAATTTCTATAGATAAAGAAATAGTCGACTAGGACTAGGTCATTCAAATAAAAACAAATGCTCGAGGTTATTGAAATACAAAGGAATGTAGTTTATAGCATCAGAAGAAGAAGAAAAACACCAGTTCTATGTCTTAGTTAAGCCAATTGGACGAGAAAAGCGATCCCCACCAAATGTTCCATGATCAGATAAGCAACAAATTCTGCACTACTTGTTGCTTCTCTGTCTCAGAAAGTAGAAGATGGACACTTAAAGATTACTTTTGGAGCCTCCACCGACAATAAATACACCGAGTCAGAAGGATATGCCTTGTTCGTACACAAATTTTACTCGCATTTGGCCCTGATTGCTATATCCTAACAATTTTATGCTCTTTATTGGCTATAGTTTGCAACAAATCCAAACTTTATTCTGGTCGCTTGTCAAGATTTTGTTCCTGAATGATCTGGTTCACTCCTGGCTGCTGAGGAACCAATGGGTGATTATCAGCTGGTAGCGTTGTAGATTGCCATCCGGTGTTGTGTTGAAGAAAATGTTTGAGGGCATCACTTGGAGATTCCACCTTCCATGAAGTATAGTGTTCACTGGGATGATACATGCTGATTCCACTAGTCATGGGAGTTAATCCTGCCTGCGTTCCTTCAACAAATAGATCGCCTTCAGATCTAATAAACCCAGAACAAGCCTCGGAACAGTCAGCTGCCTGCAAAATAATGGCATTCAACAAATTTCATATTGACTAATCAAAAGAAATAGAGTAACGAATGTAAAAGGAAGTCCATGTATGTTGATGTGTCTTTAGATAAGTAAAACAAAAAATATTTATCTAAATTTGAACTTGGATGCTATAAGTAACTTCCACCCTTGTTTTGTTTATTTGTTGTGGAACTATACCACTCTCTGTGTTACTCAAGATATGCAAGCAAATACAAACACTTCATCCACTAAATCTTTAGACAGCACAATTCTGCCATCACTGTTTTCTTCCTCGTGACAGAGTACAACTGTAACTGAAAACTTTGATGACATTAGAGGGCATCGTGTGAGAGGACAACTTTTGTGCATCTTTTAAGTCCTGAGGTGCATCATGCAGTTTCCTAGTGGGAATGGAGCAGAAGGACTATAGCAGCTCACTCGTTTTACTAATCAAAATTTGTCCGTTATAATCAAATTTATTCTTTTCGGGCTTACTTGTTTACGATGTAGCACTTCATCAATTTAACCTCAAATAGCCTACTATATTAGATAATTAACACAGGAAAAACTTTGAAGGCTGTCAGGTGAGATTGAAAAGTAAGTCCAACGTACTACATCATACTTAACAGTAATCGAACAGATCATGACCTTTTGAGCTACCTAGAAAGTCTATTGAAGGAACATCAGCTCTCAGGGCATATAAAACAGTGGTAAATTTTGTTGAGATGCATGAAAATGAAGCAAAATATTTTCCTATACATGCAATGATGTGCATGTGTGTGAGTGTCCCTTACCTTTTCCGTAAGATATTTAAATGCCACCTTCTTCTCAGCTGCTTCATATATGTTGCATTGAGAGTAAATCTGTTGACAGAACCATAAGCAATCAGAAACAAATTGAGAAATTCGATAATGTATTCATAACATATGAAATAGAAGCAATTGCAAAACTACGGAGTATAGTTTTCTGCAAGCATCAATACCTGTGATTCTACACTGGCACAGACAGCATATATTCCCCAATTTCTAGTGTAGTTATTGAACAAATGTACTTTTGCAAACCTAACTCGGGGATGCCTCTGCCGGGTTCCATCAAAGAAACAATGGTGAATGGTCACTCTCATACATCTATCACCAATGTTAGAAGGGTCTGCCCCAATAAGAATTGTTTTATCATGGTTAGAGAAGTGACACCTGAATGAAAAGATGCAAAAATAAACAAAATATCACCAAAACCTGTGCAAGTTAAACATATTTGAACAAAACAAGCAACTACTCAGATTCAGCTTACCGAGATACAGTAATCTCTGTGCTTCCTCTGGAAATATCAATCAGCCCATCAGCATAATCACTAAGGCTGCATCGATCTATCCAAATGTGCTTTGAATTTGGTTTAATCTGAATGGCATCCACATCATGTCCTCTGCCCCCTTCAAACTCCAAATTACAGATTATTACATGTTCACATTCCTTCAATCTCAGCCCTTTTCCTGTGAGTTTAATTCTTTGACCACGACCATCGATTGATTTATGTGAAGATACATTTAAATATGATGAGAGCTCTATTGTCCCGGAAACATCAAAGATAATCCACAGAGGTTCTTTCTGACGACAGCCATAACGAAGTGAACCAGGGCCATCATCTGCAATTGCATGCAAATGCTACAAACTTAATGCTTTGTTGATAACATCAAATTTTGTACTCTATGGTAAGACATGATTCTGCTCACATGATAAATGATCTTAAGTATTATATGAGAGCACCATAAGCATTGGCAGCATTTGAGTTGATAATTTTTGAATTTAGTATTAAAAGCAAAATCTGCTAATTTGACAAGCCAAGAACATATAGAAGCAAAACTTATCAATCCGATTAGCCAAGAACTTATACTACTGCCCAGAAGTCTCTCAAGTGTCGTGGAACATTTATAAAGAACTAATGAGATATGTCAAAGAAGTAGAATATACTAAATTCATCAAAATAAAACATAAATATCCCATGGTGCTACCCACTTGAAAAAATCCACTTAAACAATTTTGTTAAATATATTTTCAGTTAGACAAAATTTGTGGTTACATTTGTTTCTATTCTGATGTGCTGTCATGAGTCATGCTAAATGCAGTAGATCAAGAATTATGATAGATAAATTTTCTTCAGGCACATGATTCGAAAAGCATTACAGGCACTGCATTTTTATTGGAAAAATTACAGCTTTAGCAGCAGCAAAAATAGGTCAAACGATACCTGTAAATACGTACTGAATTGGTACGTCAGATTCATAAACGACCCTACTTATCAAATTAGGCCCGATTTGTTTGGTTTGATAGCACTGAAACAAGGCTGCTGACGAAAAGTTATTTCTTGATGGCATTAGTCAAGATCAAAAAACATTTGGAAAACACATTTGGATAACTAATCTACCATTTGGATAACAATTGACTATTAATTAGTTATACATCAGATCAAAACTGATCTGATAATCCTAGCTGAATTATCCCAACAACAATGTCCCAAATTTCAAAAATTCGATTCCAGTATCACTACAGTCAATTATCAAGGTAATACTCACCAAATCAAAAAACATATAAATCATAAAGAAAATTAAATATAATTACTCCCTCCATCCCGAAAATATTGTCAAGTTTTGAATTCTGATGACTGGCTATGAACACAAATATTTATGTATATGTCGGATAATATTTTATTACAATTATATCTAAAGATAGCATTTTTAATGAACTTTACTAGTAACACGACAATTTTAATAATTTCAATCAAAGTCACGTCTCAATTAACACTACAAAATACGATCATTGAAAATCAAACTGGACCATCTTTTAAGAAAAATGTACTACATAAAGAAAGCTAACCAGCTAGGGAGGTGACACAATAAAGATTGCCATGAAGACCACCAATGGCATTTCTTCCAAAGCCTTCAGCTTTACATGCAAGAGCTCTCAAGCTAGAGTCCACATTAGCATAAGGTAAAACCAACCCCATATTCAATATAGTATAATTAATATATTTTTCTTGTTTTCAGTATCTGTTTGATCAGTGCAAGGTCCTCCATAGTTATAGGATGATGAATAATTGGCGTTATCAATGTGGTACGTTCAAGTGTTGTCCCATTAATGAGTCATAAATCAGTGATGGGTAAAGGGCTGAGCAAAATGTCTTATGTGTATTCAAAGCTGAGTGGATCATCATTTATTACATAATTTGGCACATGGATGAGAACTGGACAAGCACTGGAGCTAAATTCACATCGGAACAGTGATAAGGAGTGGGTGAAACTATAAAAACATATTTTTATGATGTAATGTGTATACTGCAGCGATATACCTGGCGTACATGCTATTATTATTTTTATGATGTATGGTGCAGGACTGCATGATATAATTTTTAATGTATTGTGATACACACGATACATCTGTGGTTCATGGTCCCTTTTTTTTTGCAAGTTTTTATTTTATAAAATATATATTTTAACTTGTTAATGAACACAATAAATATCGAAAATTAATAACAATTAAATATTACATAAACGAATATATATACGTAGCATTTAATTGCCTTAAAGCTTTTCCCATTTTTCGAATCTGACTAAAATAATTTAACGGCTAAGATAATCAGAGTTTCGATAAATTTTAATTAAACGCAAGATTATAATTCAAATCCTACAATATAGATTCTACGCGCAAATATATAATTATTTTATTATGAATTTATTACAAATCAGATATGATACTAAATTATGTGACTCTACTTAATAAAATTATTTTGATAAAAATTGACACATTATTTACTAATAATCAAAAAAGATATGTTAAGAATAATTATGGATTAAACAAAGATGAAAAATATTGTTAATATACGATGAAAAATATTTAAAATATTAATATATTTAACACAATTTACTAAAAATATTATAATTTGTTATTCAAATCAATGTTATGTATATAAATTAAGATGACAAAGTTTATTAATTTGGTCATGAAAAATTAATTTGACAATATTTCTAACGATAATTTATTAATTTTGACTATCAAAATCTCAGATATATGCAATATATAGTAAATTTGCTGTGTTATCAATTTTGTCAGCGAGTTTTTAAATAATCACACTATCGAAGTTAAAATTTGAGCGATCTTTTTAGATAAACGACTACATATTTAGTATTTATAAATTTCAATTTCTTGGGTAATATTTTCAATAATTTTAATTATTAAAAGAAAAATCCACGAACATTTTACATGTGATATACTACCCTTAATTTCATAATTCTTTTTGCCTTCATTGAGTTTTAATTTCACTATCAACAAAAAAATTGAATCTAATTTTTGCATTGGGAATGCTAAATTTAGTATATATAAAATAACTAACAATAAATTTGCTTATGTTTATTACATACTGCTATCGCGGTTATTACTTCTATTTTATTTTATTTTTTCTTTTTATTTTGAATCTTTTTGAAATATGAAACAAATGGTGATATAATAAATATTGAAAGATAGAATCATAATTAAATATTAAATAAATGATGAATAACAATAAATAGGTATTATTATTAGAATCATAATTAAATATTAAATAAATGATACTCCCTCCATCCCAAAAAAAGATAAATTAATTTTCGATTTTATTTAGTCAGTGAATTTTTAAATTTTGAATGGGAGAGATATTTTTTATTCAGGACAGATAATACTTGACTTAAACTTATATCAATAAAAATATAAATTCTCCTATCGACAGGTTTTCATCAAATATTATACAAAAATAAATAAATATATTTAAAATACGGAAATTGGCTGTACTGTAAAATGTACTATACTTGTGATATATCATAAGTTACACCCATACAAACCACGGGTAAAATGTAACTGTACAATATATCCTAAGCAAGAGTATATTGTGCAAGTTATCGTAGTATCGTGTTGCACGATACATCACAGGCAAAAATCGACACCACGCCATGCAATTCTATCGCTTCGTGTGATATAGTCGGAATCGGATGTCGGCGCATTAATCGCTTAACCCGACATATCACAATTTACACGAAAAACCGTTGGAAAAATGTTCTTGAAAGATCACGAACTTACTACCACTTCTCTTACTTGACAATCAACTCTAGATGGTTATATTACAAATAATTTTCACAAGATAAAATGGGACAAGATTCGCTGCATACATTGTAATTCTACGTATCACTGCATACTTATGTTATGTTGTCCGAGAAGTTTTCCGCTCCCTATGATTAAATATATGCATTATCTAGTCCCCAAAAAAAAAACTGACATAACAACTACAGTTAATCTAATGGCCACGAAATATTAGTCAAATAGTACGGTTCGAATGTTTAATTGCGTTCGGCTTGATTCAAATAGTATGATTCAAAAGTTCATTTATGTTAGGCTTATGTCAATTATTTCTATTTGAATGTTCTGTTTAGTTCGGAATTCAGACGAACAAGGAAAAATCAAAGTTCAATTAATTTAAAAGATTCGATGTTCGACCAAGAATTTAAATTTTCTATGATAGATGAGAAAAAATAAACACTCTCACCGACCGAACGTTACTTATTTCTTGGGTGCAAAAGACAATGTTAGTACTTGCATCAATATTTGATTTGATACTAACTAAGTCTACTAGTTCTACTATACCAAGTCAAGTTATTAGTTTTGTACATTATATAATTATATGTTAGTTACTTCCTCCATTATTAATATAGGCCTAGAATATCTCTTTAATGGATATATGTTAGTGGGTTAATTAGATAACTACTTTTGTTAATATTTAATGGTCAACCTAGATCATTTGTAAGGAAGACATATATTTTATCAATTAATATTTCAAAATACTAGGAGATCTTTCTACTATTGCCTATTGTGATATTTGAAAATAGCGAAACAAATCCTCCCTGCTTGGAGATTCTTGCAACAAAGGGAATCTCCATCATTTGTACTGTGAGTTTTTCGATCCAGATGATGACCTCTAGAACATCATCGACCAACCCACCACCTTCCCCAAACACCACTACAAACAACCCTCAACCTCCCTCACCACCACCATTTCCAATATAAATCTTCAACCAGTCATACAACCACCCATCAACATTTTGAATGACCTTACCTCCATAGTCCACGCCCTCTCCTCCATGGAATGTCGGGACAACCCCAAGAATGCCTTTGAGGCGGTAAGAAGTTGCTGCGGTTCAGAGTGAACAAAAAATGAGGCCGGAGGGGGTATTAATACCTTTACCTTCCGCTGAGGACGCTTTTGTGGGGTATATTGATACGAACCAAGCCTAGTAGTTCTAGTAGGAGATTAATTTAGGAGCTTATACATGTTTGGCTAGATTTATCATAAAGGATAAAAATATAAATTTATACAAAACTCGTTAAAAGACACAAAAATAATCACGGTAGATATCACTTATATTAACTAACTAACCGCGGCAATTATTAAATGCCCTCAACTTAAAATGGTGAAAAACAAATATACCCCCGCTTTATCCCTGGGGCCGTCAGATCAGATTTCCCACTTAAACCGACCGATCTAACGATTTCAGACATCTATAAGTTTAAATGTTTATTTTCATGTACAATGTGGCGCTTCCATTCTTAGTTTTAGCATTTGGAATCTATATGTTAGTTATTTCCTCCATTATTAGTGGTATAAGCCTGTAATATTCTTTAGTAAATATATATTTACAGCGGGTTAGGTAATTACTTTTTATTAGTATTTAATGGTCATCCTAGATCATTTGTAAGGAAGATATATATTTTATCAATCAACTAGCTTATATGCTAAGTATTACCACAAGAAATTATTTTCATTATTTTTATAATAAAATTATAATAAAAAGAAAATAAATTAAAAAAACTAAAAAAATAAGATGAAAAAGTTACTATGAAAAAAATAAAAATAGTGAATTCAAAGTGAAACAACTTTTTCACGTTCTCTCTTTGTGATAATTATTATGTAAGATAAGATTTGTAGTAGTAGCTATTGAGTGTTATCACAAGTGTTTACACCACAAAACATTACTAAGAAAATAAAATAAAAAATTCATCAAGAGTGTGAAAACGGTAAATATATTAATTCGACTTCATTCAGAACTCCGCCAATATATTCCTTGTGACATTATATAGCTGTGATGTATATTTCCTAAAAAGACTAGAAAATCTTCCTATGACTCTATGACTTTACCTATTTTAAGTAGATGCTTACAACAGCTAGAAAACAACTTCACAAGTTGTGAAATTCTTGCAAACAGTGAAATCTATCATAGATCCTCTATCACAAATCCTGAACTCAAACTGTTATCTATCTCAAATCTTGTACTCATGTTCATTCCCCTAAGAATCAACAACATCATGATTTATTTCTTATTTTTCTCTGGTACAAGTTTACAAATGTCTTTGTGCTTGATACAGTAACTACTAAGTGAATCGATGCACATATTGCAACCTATCATTTTCTTAAACTGAAGTAATCATGAATTCATGATAAAGATACGCTAGGCCTTGTTACATAATCTTAATCACTAAGATAAGGAATACAAAAGAAATGGTCTATTGCGAGGGATATAAGCACTGAACACCTACAAGTCATCCACATCCGGTAATGACGTCTTCCAAAAATTCCAAGAGTTAAAGTCCTCCTGCACACACAAAATGCACAATCCAATGGAAACAGCATGATTTATCGCAAATTTGCAATGCGTAAGATATTTGGGTAAATGTCATTCATATATCTAATTTTAGAATTTCCTTATCACTAATATTTCTATCTAAATAGTGTCTGATTACGTCGATGGATATTCCAAACATTTATATCAAACTACCAATATAGAGGTTGGGAAGTCATTTGATATAATCTAATATTTGACCATGTACCTAACAGTAGTTTAAGATAGGGGTAATCAACAAAACCAAAATGAGATACAACTGCCCTTTCTTTATCAATACTCACATTTTTAGTGCACATCTTTAATGATGGAAAGGTATTATTTCCCACACTTGATCAATACTCTATTTGCATGCACATACGAAAGAATCTAGGAAGTTACCAGATGTCCATTTCCATTATTTTTTATGGAGTGTATACATCTTTTTCGGGGTGCCAATACAGTTCGAAAAAGATCATGTGCCCAACTAACATTGAAAATAAAAATGGAATACCTAAAAGAATACACATCCCAAGCTTTAGCTTTAATTAAACGACCATTACCTGTTCAACCAAGGATGTTGGAGGGAACATGTCATGTACAAGAGTGTGCAATGAAGTGTAAGATTTCACATCGACACGGTTATTAATAGCTACCTCACCCTGTAAAATATTAAATAACTTTTTAAGGAAAATGAATAAATATATCCATGAATAAAGAAAGTGTTGTCCGGACCTTGGGGTTGATTATAAAAATTTTGCCCTTCGGAATACCGATTTTTCGATAGCTGAGTTCATCGGTATCTCTGTTTCCAAAGCCCGCATAAAATGGATTGTAATCAGGAGGGAAAAGTGCTTTGATGTCCTCTAAAATTGGCTCTTTTAGATTCTAAGATCGGGGAGAACCAGCTGGATAAAAGACATGACCTTCATATAAGGAAAGAGAAGTGCATCCAATGAATACCTCTAAACAAGCTATCTTGAATTCGTGAGGTGCCCTTCTTATCACTGCCATCATGTAATATGACACAATTCATTACTTCGAGACCAACTGAACGAAGACTATGGTGGACGATGCACACAAAATCATATCAATGCATGGGTTGTAACTTACAACATTACAAGCAAATATGTAACAGCAGGTAGATAAGCACATAAAGCATCAAGGAAGAACATAGAGCAGCAGCACAAGATTACAAATTTAGAATTCTACAGGTTGACCATGTCCAAGAAGTACCTCTGAACGAGAGAGAGAGAGCGGGGGGTGGAGAGTATAAGAAAATAAGTCCGTCTATTACAAAGTTTATGTCTCTGCCTATCCGTTAAAATCACAGACTGAATCAATTTGAATGAAACTTCCACCAAAGCAGATGTTCAAGGTACATCTTCCTTACTATGAAAACTACCCCAACACCATAAAACGTAAAACTATTCGCACCTAACCCCCTTGTAAAATTTTATGTGCTCTAAAACCCTGAAATGTCAATAAAGGTCGCTAAATAAAAGAATTATGATGTTTTAAATATAAAAGTACTTTAAATTGTTTCAGACATTCGGTACAGCTGCATTGCTTCTTTTCACTGAATCATCATTTAGTTCACCTTGCATGTCATTTCCTCTACATCTATGAATTTGGATTTCTATGGACATCTTTAAAAAAGGTATCCACATTTATTATCTTAGAACATAAATCTAATTCACCAAGAGTTGCATAAGATTCTGCCAGCATGAATTTGTTTATTCAGTTAATCAAGCAGATCCATTTGATATCCAAACGAAATGTCTACATTTGACTATGTATATCATGCCTTCTGCTAATAGGATCACTTGTAAAGTTGTAATGAAAAATACACTACAAGATATCCACCCTAACGATCCTTATAAATGTAACTATTTTCGTATACCATTAAAGATGAAGAAGAAAAATAAGTTCGATGAATGAAATTTGAGCAGAAGGATATTATGCAATGCATAAACTCTAAACCATAAATAAGTCGGTCAACATAACAGCTGTTAAAAAATTAATGGAGAATGAACTTACCTTCTCGATAAAGTGACGGGAACAACCCATCTGGAGAAATAACAACTGGTCCACTGGGCAAGGTTTTCCCATCCTGTATATACATAGAATTATACAGCTGATTTATTTCTCTAAAGATAATAAAGCAACATAATTAGACAAGAAAAAACCATAGCACAGACTAATGGTATTGAGTGGGAGGTTGCCCTCCATGTTTCTTTCTATTCTCCTCCCTCTTCCAAACTAGAGTTGACATGGTACCTTTCCATTTCCCTTTTGGTTCCACGTCAAATTCCATGGGAAATTTCATGTAAACCAAAGAAAATCTCAGTAACCTATGAAGCCTAAGGCCTTGTTCAGTTACAGAGAATTTTCAGCATTCTGACTTTTCTACTCCAGCACTAAATCCAAAAAGTACAAATGTGTTTGTTTGTCCATAAACCAGCAAAGCTTTCAAATCTTCAATTTGAGCCGATTTTGGAGAAGTCGAATAGCTGTTTCCTGGTTTTTCTTATCAAGTTATCCTAGGTCCCACACAACTCCATATGATAAAATTTTATAAGCAATTTTTTAAGTCCCATATCAAGTATGAAGCGTGATTACGCCAACAATCGAAGATTACCAACAAAATAATTTAATCTATTAGTATATTACCAACAATCGAAGATTCCATAGGCTAACTATTTTATCATGTAGCTTATGGGTTAGTTTCAAGCAGTCGACGTTGTTTTGTGTTGGAAGGAAGATATTTCGTGAGACATAGTTTTGGATAAATCGAGTTTTCCGAATTTTAGTTAGGACATCTGGAGGTTCAATTAGCTAGTGTGATTCTAAATACTAATATTTGCAGTAGCTCATATACATTGCCTGCCACCTACGCACACCCCCAATTCAAAATGGTTATATTGTCAAACAAAAGGCCAAAACATAAGGGTATATTAAAAAATCAGAACTTAAAATACTAATTAAAATATGATAAGTGCGACTCCTCACAGTCAGTGTGGGATGGAGGGAGTATGTAAGCACTTATACTCCAATTCATGACTAATCTCACCAATTATATTCGTTTACTTGCGAAATTTCTGAACATTTTTAACACACTTGTCTTTGACATAATTACAAATTTAATATTTTCTTGGTGCACTAAGAAAGTTTACAGCCTGAGGAAAGACCATATTATAATCGCATGAACATTTGATATATTGGCAATGAAAGATATTAGTTACATTTGTATGATACGCATACAAATGGTGCTAAGAATCTGTATGTTAAAGTTAGAGACTTGAGAGAGCGAGAGACTACCTGCTTAAGATTCAACAGAAAACTTCTAGTTAGATATGCTTGGACAATAGCACGTGCGCTAAGAAAAAGGAGCTGGTACCCATTCTCCTGCAGCAAAAATCAACTTTTTTAAATAAAAAATAAAAAATGGTTTTGCCTGCAGACGTTAGAATGAAGCTATACTCTTGAAAGAATGACAGATAAGCCAAAACGCTACATCATCCTGAAATATGCAAGTAGAAAAGGATGCAGGAATATTCTAAATGAGACGACTGACGACTCTCAACCATGCACTCTTTACAATATGAAAAACTAATATTTGAAGTAGCACACGGAGAGTTCAAATCAATCGGACATGTGTGGAACTTCTAGCACGGTGTGAAACAATTGCCAAAAATCTTAGATAATAACTTTATGAAAATTCAGAATCCCATAAATGCCCTTAAGGGTTAACTTAAGCTAATATTAAGGCTCTAAGCAGTCACTAATAAACTGAAGACATTGATCCCCCACAACCAATTTGAGAGGGAGATCTTAGAACAAAAATACCTTAATGGCAGAGAAAAGGCGAGCTATTCCAGAATGTGTCCAGTCCTTTCCAACCAATGGCATGAATTGACCAAGAACATCAGACCTACAGAATAAGAATGCTATCATACAAGATACAAATGCATCAGACAGCCTAAGTGCCTGCATTACTTCAATGATTTACACAAACATTAGACAGCCTAAAGAAATATGTTTATAAGCACAAACATATTAAATGAATACAAGTAAGGTCTTAGTCCGGTTATTCATGTTACAAGCATTAAAATAAAGTGAACTTGTAGCATACTTTAGTTATATATTCAAGTTATAACCATTCCCTGGATTCCTGGAAGACATAATACTAAAATTGTCAAGTTCCCCTATCCAGACAATACTATACCTAAAGAAATATATTTATAAGCACAAACTAGCATGCATAAGAGTGATACTGCAAGTTCACAAATTGAGAGAGAGAGAGAACAAAGACCTTACTTTGTAATTGTACCATCAACATCTGAAATTACAATTCGTGCATTATACCTCCACAAGTATATGTGAGCGTCAACCTGCCCCAAAAGAATTGACTTGGTTAATTACATGAAGTAAATTTAACACAAAAACATGTCAGTTCTGTTGGATTCATATGCATAGTGAAAAGAATTACAGACCTTTTGCACCCCTAAGACCCTGGTCGAAAAAATAAATGTCACCATATTTTGGCCTTCTTTAAGGTTCAAAGATGCAATTTGATCAGAAGTGGGCACATTTGTTCTCACAAGTTGCTTGTGGGGAGATTCCCCGTCACTTTTAGTTGGAGTCAGTTCAGGAGTTATCTCTGGATCAACAAACTCCTCATTTGATGATATACTGCTACTATGTTCGAGAGTCTTCACCCGTCTAAATGGGATCGACCACAACCTCCATCTCCTTCCTGAAGGAGTCAATGGCATTCCAGAATCGGCTTCTTTTGTTTTCAACATCTCATTTTCTACAAGAATAGAATCATTAACATCAATAGGTAGATTCACACCATATGCAGCAAGACCAAGGACAATCGGAGCTGCTTTCTCCCACGACAAGTACATCCCTCTATATCGGACCACTAAATTTTCGTTCTTAATTATTGATGATGCTGAGAGATTAAACTCCTCCTTGGATACACGATTGGCATCGAAAACGTCTGCAGCTGCACTGGAACCCATTCCAGCATGAAGAAGATTCTTACATACAGATAATTCCAGCCCTGTTACCAGATAACATGTATAAAAGGAAGAAATAAAGTAAGACAAAGAGGTAGATCTTTAGAAAACAAAGATACTGATGAGTCATTGAAAGTAATGTCAATACTTGTACCTAAATTGGATGTTTCTTCACCAGAAGAAGGCGTCTCAGATTCTGATTTCTCACATTTTACGGATGGAGTTCCAGAATCAATTTCTCCCTCATCATTATGCTCCTCTAGTTTTGAACCAACAAGTAATTCCTGAGATTCAACATCCTTGCCTTCAGCTGTTAGCAGTTCATTATGCTCCTCTGGTTTTATATCAAGATGATCTAATTGATTAGTTATGCTGTTAGAAATTTCATGATCTGAATCCAAAGGGGTTGTCTCGCAGGTGTCACCCCCAACAGACAAAGCTGGTGTAGTATCAGAACTAGGGAGCAGTTGTCCATTAGCATCTCCTGATACATGTTCATCATCATAGATTGCTCTTGAACTGTTAAGATATCCCTCTTTCAAATTCTCTAAATTTTTACTATCATCTGATGAAGGAACCTTCTTGATGTGGTCGCCATTATCAACATGATTTGCCAGCTCCGTGAGCTCCAAACAGCTACTGAAAACTTCACCACTAATAATACCAGCAGATTCATTTTCTCTACAAGTGGTTGGGGACTCCTTGCACCCTTCATCTGCGCAATCTTCAGCTTCTTGCATTTTCCCATGATGTCTGCCATCATGTGATGCTAGATGGCATTCGAGACCAGTATCATCATCATTAGTATTATTGCTATCATCATCCATATTAATACTGCATGCATCTTGAGAAGTGATCTTATTTGGACTAGTGTTTTGAGCACCTATATAATCTGTAGTCCACACATCTTCTCCTGTACTGAACTCTTTGTTATCGTTGCTGAAGTCGGACCCTTTTCCAGGGCCAAGATGAAATTGAGGTGTATCTAAGTTCAAAATGTCACCATTCTTCTCTGCGGAAGTGATAGGTGCTGTAAGTATATGACCATCGACACTAACCAGAATGACTCCTGAACTATCCTGTGATTCTAGCACATGACCCATGTCACCGTATTCTGATGGCTCAGCGGAGCTATCTAGAGAAAACTGCTCATCTTGAAAATCATAGAACCTCGCACCATCGGACTCTGTCCGCTCAAGACGGTCCAGACCTAATGTAACACGTTCATCCAGAATCCCTAACTCATGCTCTCCAGAAACTGAGTGTTTGCGTCTACCTCTATAACCATCTTTTCTACTATTAGCTTCATTAGATAAATCAGTCTCATTATCCTCTCTTACATCTTCATGACTACCAGAATGTTCTGGACCATCATTCTTTTCATCATCCTTATCCAAGTGTACCTCCTTTATGAAATAAGCTTCACCAGAATTGTCAAGATTCATACGGAAACCCGCTTCAGTGCCATTAACTTCAATTTTTACAAACTTCTCTGCCCCCTTGAGAACACCCTGAAATTTACCAAATCGAACATACCAAGGGGTGCTCCGGTAACTTCCATCCTGCTGCTGAACAACGATTATGTCAACCGCCCCTCCGAACGGATGAAATGGGGTGGCAACAGAGTACACACCTTGGGTTATAAGGCTACTAACTTTACCCACCACATTCATCTGGCCCACCTAACCCCTCAAGAACAACAAAAACCTTAAAAATCTTCCAATCTAAGATATATCTTCACTATAACACCCAAACAAGCCTTGATCAATATATCATATCAAAGAAACTACCCAAAAAAGGGTCCAAAAAGTCCAGTCTTTGCACTAAATGCCTGCATGCAACATAAATCTCAATTTGCATAGATGCAGTATGATCATGCAAATGGTATCTATAAATGTACAATTAAATACACACACACACAATAACTAATATATTGATATAAATCTGTAAAGAACGCAACTTTACATAAATAAAATCCAAACAAAACAACCCATATTTATAATTACTCTCAGTAACCATCCAATTTAATATCTTTAACAAATTCAAATATGAAAACATAAATTTCCCAAAAAATAAAAATAAAAATATATACTTACAGATGAAAATCCAATCAGTCCTTCTACTCCAACTGCAACCGGATCAAAACCAACAATTAACTCAATAAATCTTCAAATATATAAATATTTAACTGACCAATTTAGTATAACCAGATTCTTGAAATGTTACTATGGTGTTTTCTTCTTATTATTATTTTTAAAATTTCATTAAAGATTGATTTTTTTTTTAATAAATATGATGTTGGGTTTTCTTAATATATTCAAAGTTTGGATTTTTTGATATCAAACTATACCAACACCATTAATTTTAAGAATTTTCGGAAATAAATAGGTAAGCTTTTTAAGAGAAATAAATTTTCTTCAGTTTTTTACCCTCGTGCTTTTTTAAAATATCATATTAGTACAACTTGAAGGGTTTATTTCATAGGGGTATTTTAGTCAAGTCACTTAAATTTCGTTACTCTCGAAGATGGTGGTAGGTGTGGTATTTTTTTGTAATTTTTTTGTTCTTATAGTCAACTTAGGGGAATGAGATTAATTTTAATAATTTTATATTTGTGAATTTTAGGGTATGTTTGATGTGGGGGCATGCAATTAGAAGATTTGAAATGTAATTATTTCATGTTTAGGTTATTAAGAGGATCTAAATCATTTATATGTATGTATTAAATGGTTATATCAAAAGAATTATAGAATTAGGTTTTGCATATCATGTAATTATATTTCAGAATATTTCGTACTAAAAAATAACTTTTCCCTCCATCTTATGAAAAGTAGTTAAAATTAACAAATTTAGTGGCTTTAATTGATACAATATGTTTGATTTCAATCAAAACTATGATGTTAATATCAAAGTACTTTAAAAATGATATTGTGGTCATTGGGTACATGTAGTTGACTAGGATACTTGGGTGCATATGAGTATCTGTGGGCAGTGGGTGGCTAGTGCAGCTGAAGAGATAGTTAGCCTTGCATTCTACTCAGTATTCAGTGATGTTTTACATGTTTAGGCCAGTTGAGAGGTACTCGATGACGACGAGGAAGAAGAGGCTGCAGAACTGGCTCTTCTGGATGAAGAGTTAGAGCTATATTTTGAACTGATCATTATGATGGAAGTATTAAGTATAGGTTCATCCTTCATGTCATCAATCAAGATGATTCCATTATTTCCATATCAAGTACAAATGTTAGTATTTAGTCATAAGGTTTCACAAACTAATGAAGTGACTGTTTTAGCTTCTTGGAGTAGATTCTCCCAGTTTGCTTCTTAGAGAGGTTGTGTACTAAGGAGTAAAGAGGGTAAATTGAAATTTGTACCTCTATTCAAATATATGTGGTTGTCTTACTAGTATCAAACTCACAGTCTGTTATCACAGAATCATCATCACTCCTTATATCTTATTTATATTATATGATTGATAGCAAATACTAGTAAGAAGAGGAATAGCCCAGACAAACATGCACAAAGATATCATATCATAAGATTATAATTGGATGTAAACTGAAGGGGTGGAAAGGGAATGAAGGCATAGCAGCAATCTTGTTAGTGTACTTCTTCAACAATAAAGAAGTCTCTGGTCTCAACTATCCCATAACATCTATAGAGGTAGTGCAAGATAACATCTTCTGAAACATGGCTCTAAATGCAGGCACAGACTTCTTCATCTTCACTTTGTCTTTCCCCTTGCAAGACCTAATCTTATCTCCTGTCTTCTTTTTTTCATGCACCATCCTCTGTCTAAATTTCCCCAAACATTTCTTTGTCCTCTCAGGCATTGTCTCCTTCTTGGAAAATTGATAGCTCCTAAGGTAAATTTGCCTGCGATCAGTAGCAGAATCAGAATTTTAGTCAAAAGTCAAAAAAATTATGTAATTACAAAAATATGTTGCCTTCTAGCTAATTAAAACAAATTAAATATCAAATGTCGGGGCCGGGAGACTCCCCGAAAACCTCTAATCTCCATCCTTACCTGCAAGAAACATTGTCTACCATCCTTGGTTGCGCTTCTAGCAACTGGCCAGACTCTCCAAGCGGCGTCTGCATGTTAGGAATGTCCTCTGCTTTGGCAAACTCTGCATCAGATTCTGGCCATTTGTGGACTTTAACATAGTTGGATCTCATCATAGGATTTCTGGTATCACTCATACAATTTGATACACAAACTCTGCTCATATTTTCTCCCCTTTTAAATGGTTTGAAGAAGAGGCAAGAGTGATGGAGATGTTAGGACTAACCCATATTTAGAATGGAATAAATTGATTGGATTATTGCATTTTGTCAAGAGGCTATGTAGTTAGCATATTAGCATTTTAAAAATTACTGGTTTTAAAATGATTTTGAGCCACCAGGCAAGAAATAACTAAAATGTGGACTATATTACTGCCATCAAATTTAATTGCTGCAGATATCATTTGGTAAGGTGTACTTAACTTTGGTGGGTAGTCGAGCTCTAATAAATCTTCAATGTGTATCTCATAATCCGTTATTTAGTCGGACGAGATATTTTTGCTATTACTATTGACTATGTGTATATTGAATAAGATAGATCAATGTTCAAATATATTCCGTATAATAATGATCTTGTGTAACAGTAGAGGTACAAAATTATGGTGCAGTAATAATACTCTGTCCATTCCAAAATGTTAGAGATGTTTACCAATTACAATACAAACATTTTAAAGAAAAATTTAAAAAAATTCGTACCAACAATTTTCTTTCCTTTCTTCCCTCTCCCAATTTCATCAAAGTTGCAACTTAATATGAATAATGTGTAAAATGATTTGCATAAACTCGATCGAGTGACTGACACGACGATCTAAATCACATGAGTCGTTTAAACAAAAATAATAAACTGATGCTTGCATTAACATCATGTACACTTCCAGATACTAAATATGCAACACTAAAATTAACCAAAACCAAATAATAATTTGATCGTACTTACTAAGAAAAATTTACAATTTACTACTACATGGAACTCAAATATGCAACACTTAAGGCAAGAATGAGTGTGTTTTTTAAGAAATAACCAAGGGTCCATTTGGATCGGTGGATTTGAATTTGAAGATGGATTTTAAATTCATGAATTTGAAATCAAATCCATTGTTTAGAGGAAATCAATGGATTTAGGATGGTTGGTGAATGATTCTTAAAAGTGGTATTTTAGCAATGTCATTTTTGACAAATTTCGACCCGAAACATCATTTAGACAAATTTAGACACAGAAATTCACTTTTGACAAATTAGCCAGAACATTATTTTTGACAAATTTATTTCGAAATTTTATTTTATTCTATTCGCCAAAACTTCATTTTTGAGAAATTTAAACTGAAACTTCAATTTGCCAAATTTAGGCCGAAATCTAATTTTTTGTAAATTTAAATTCGAAAGTTCATTTTGATGAATTCGGCCCAGGAACTTCATTTTGACAAATTCGACCTCGAACCATTTAAACAAATTTCGACTGAAACTTTCATTTCGATAAATTTCATTTCGAACACATTTTAAACCAAGTTTCGATCTTTGAGGCGTCATTTTCTCTACACCCAAAACGTCATTTTTTGACAAATTTCCTCCCAAAATTGATTTTCTACTAATTTTGACTCGGAACATCATTTTGGACATATTTATTCCAGATATTCATTTCGATAAATTTCGACGCGAGGCGTCATTTTTGACAAATTTAGGCCGAAATTTCATTTTTCGACAATTTTCGAGGCCGGAGCGTTATTTTGTCCAAATTTCAAAACCGGGCGAAAATGTGATCTCTGGCAGGTAAAGCAGACACGACAATATGGTCACGAATTGAAATGGGGCAAAAATATGGCTCCGGGCCGAAGCAGGGTGAAAAATGGTCTCGAGTCAAAAGCGGGGATGAAAATAACGAAAGTGCAGATTCGGAATCGGAGGTGAATATATAGTCGAGAGTCGAAGCGGGCCGAAAAAACATGATATCGGAATTGAAGCAGGGGTGAAAATATGATTCAGGGGTGAAACGAGCCAAAAATATGGTCTCGGTTCAAAATGGCCGAAAATATAATTTACGGTGAAGCACTTAATGAAAATATGTTCCGAGGTAAAGGGCAAGTAAATCGAAGCGGACCGAAAATATGATCCCGGGTCAAAATAGGGTGAAAATATGGTCCCTGGTCGAAACTGACAAAAATATGGTCATGGGTCGAAACGGGGTGAAAATATGCTCTTGGGTCGAAACGAGCCGAAAATATGGTCTCGGGTGGAAATGGGCCAAAATATGGTCCCGGATCGAAACATGGTGAAAATATGTCCCCGGGGTAAAACAAGCAGAAACTATGTCCCTGATAGAAACAGTGTGAAAATATGGTTGTGGGTCGAAATGGGGTGAAAATATGTTCCTAAGGTAAAATGAGGTGAAAATGAGTTCTCGGACGGAAATGGAGTGAAAATATGTTCTCGGGTCGAAACGGCCCGAAAATATTGACTCATGTCGAAAATTGTCGAAAATATGATATCAAGAAGAGGCGATGGATTTAAAATCACATGTGTTTTGGAGTGATTTTGACTCCACCTATTTTGTTAAGAGAAATTCATCTCATAAATGAGTGGATTTAAAATCCCTTAATTTGATGAAGTATCCAAACAACACCTATGTAATTGAATTGTAAATTTAAAATCCACTCCCCTAAATACCTCAATCCAAACAGCCCCCAAGGGAATAGTAAATACCCCACTCATCGGAGTAATTGGTGAAGGAAATATTCTTTTATTTCACAAAGAACAACTATTACAAGGTCTACTATAATGTTGAATACAAAAAACGAAACTACAAATTACAAGCCTTAAATCACAAATTAATGCTTTCCTAAATACAATACTTTGCAATATATACAAATGTTGTATTGATGGATAAGATAAGGCTAAACATGTTTAATTGAAAAGAAGATTTAACTTGTATGAGAACTTTTGAGAGTAAAAAGAAATTGATCATTCTCAAAATTTTCTAAGTGTTGAATCATAACCAGACTCTCACTTTATAGTACAAATAACTTTCCAAATGTTATATGTGTTGTGTAATGATGATATTCACCAACATGTATGTAATATATGTGTTGTCATCACCATAAAAGTCCACTTGTAAATCCTTGAGTAATTATTCATCAAAATGTATGATAACCACCCTTTCACACATTTCAAACGCTGAAAATCTGATGAATTTGCCTCAACATTTGCCATAAGCGGTTCTTTGCCGGGGAGCGTTCTATTGGATTCGACAACTTGGCTACTTGGCCCGTTAGGGAGTAAATCTCTGGAAAGAAATGCCCCATATCGGCTATAGCAACGGCCGTTTCCGAGGCCATTACGGGGGCCGTTACGAGCATTTCTTGGACTTCATTTTCTTTGTGCCTCATCTCATACTTATTACAAAAATTTTCTTACAATCCCCCACAAATTGTGTTATATTATCTTCCTCATGATGTATAAATCATAAGCATGGGATGTAATGACATTGGACCCATACATAGTGTAAACATCTCCAAAATCTTCAACAGTAAAATGCATCTTAGAGGTTGGACATTAAACCACAAATCTTGAAGGCGGAAAGAAAACGTCACACATAATACACATTATTATTCTTAAGTAAACAATCTTTACATACCTTTGTTAAAGTACATGCATAACCACAAGTTAGTAAGCATTTATGGCTAAGAGCTATCTACTAATGAAGAGGCCCACTTCTATGTTTACAAAGGGGTAAGTCAACTCATCGATTACTTAGGATGTGTTCATCGGTATTGTTGATGAACCATTAGTTTTCAAACTAGATTATCTATTAAGATTATAGACCATCATCAATAACAACGTAACTGTCAAGCTTTAAATTTAATGGCAAAAGTTAAGCTCACAAGCACATAACTAGTGACTTGTTATTATCCATTGAATTCTCATGTACAATCAATTTTCTAGACAAAATTGGATTTTTTCATCACGATTGCCAATTTATTCTTTTAGACCCGTGCCGTTATGTTCTTTTAACTAGCTCTTTGGAGAGAGAGGTTTTGTTAAGCGGATCTGCTAAGTTTTCTCGGACTTTACAAAGAAGTTAAAAGTGATCATCATTTGTCATCTCCCTCATAAGTATGTCTCGTAGCATGTCTAGAATTTCCATTATAGACTGTCACTATAAACTTCGAGAGACAATGACTGCGCTTCTATCCTTGATGAAAAGAAATGGCTATTATTGGTTGTGGCCACAACTCATATTCACATAGAAATTCCCTTAACCATTCTACTTCTTTGCATGTTGCACATAGAGTTATAAACTCCGACTCCATGGTAGAATGTGCTATGTAAGTTTGCTTCTTAGAAGCCCAACTAATCGCACCACCACTAATTTTAAATATCCACCTTAAGGTAGCTTTACAATCATCGTTTAGAGTTAACTAACTCACATCACAGTATCCTTCCAATACTGCTGGAAAGTCATTATACACGACACTATAGTCACTTGTTTTCTTGAGATAATCAAGTACTCTTTCTATAGTCTTCCAATATTTTTCACTTGGACAATTAGTGTACATTGACAATTTATTCATTGCATATGCTATATCCGGTCTAGTGCAATGTGTTGCATACATTAGACTCCCTATCACTTTAGCATAGTCTAATTGGGGATGGCTCTACCGACATTAACTTTTAGTTTTACACTCGAATCAAATGGAGTATTAACATCATCAATCTACCGATATAATTGGAACATCAATAAATCTTATTGATGTAATAGGCCTAATTTAGAGAAAATACCATTTGAGTGCTTCTTTACCTTAATCGAATGCATTATCCAACCATTCAAATCTTTCATTTCTTGGTATCCTCATGCACTTTGTGCTATTACTAAAATAAGCATATTTTTCTTGATAATACTATTACTAATTCTAAACTCGAAGTGTTTTCAACATTACATTTGACTTCGTCTAGGCTCACTTGATTCAATAATTTCTTTTCGTTTCTCTTTTACCCCCACATTTTTCATTCTTCTTTCATTTGAATCGTTTACATAATTTCCACTTGAAATTAGAGGATCATAACGAAACTTGTTCTCAAACAACTCAACTTGAATAGACTCAACAATTTTGTTGGTCTCTAATAAACTCAATAGTGTATAAGCCTTTGAATTTGAAGAATACCCAACAAAAACGCTTGCCCCATCCACTGCAAACTGAAGCTTTTGTTGGAATCTAGGATCTCATGTAATATGCAATGCACCCCCACACTTTCAAATAATCAATTTTGGGTTTCCTTCCATTCCATAGTTCATACGGTCTTAAACTTCTTAGAAGGAATTCTATTGTAGATGTGACAAGCTGTCAATAGAGCGAGCCTCACCCCACAAATTATTTGCTAAACCCGATTTTAGCAACATTACATTTACCATCTCAACCAAGGACCTATTTTTCCTTTTAGCCAATCCATTTTGGTGTGGAGAATGAGGGGTTCTTCTTTGATGTATTATTTCATTTTGATCACAAAATTGATCAAACTCTTTTGGAAAATACTCACCACCTCTATCATTTCTAAGTATTTTAATCTTAGATTCCTTTTGATTCTCCACAATGAATTTGAAGTCTTTAAATTTCTCAAATGCCTCACTTTAAGTCTTTAACAAGTAAACATAAGTGAACCTTGAGTAGTCATCTATAAAAATAATAAAGTATTGTTTGCCACCTCTAGTAAGTACCCCATTCAATTCACAAATGTCACTATAAATCAATTCCAAAAGTTTTGTGCTTCTTTCAACTTTCTTATATGGCTTTTAGACATTTTAGTTTTAACACAAATTTCACATTTGTCATCAATTGAGCTTTGACGTTTTATATAATCATTCTTAGACATAAAATTCAATCAAACATAGTTAATATGTCCTAATCTAGCATGCCAAAAGTGAACTATAAGTCCCTACTCACTTTCCCCAAAATTATTTACTCCAACATTATTTCCCATCATGACATCCTCTTGTGCATCTACCTCCTTGAGTGCTTTGAACATCTCCTTATTGTTGCACACATGGATAGTAGCACCGGAATCTAACCACCAACTTGACTGACTTTCAATGGTCGCCATATTGACCTCAGTCACCCTTAACGTTTTATAATCTTCTTGTTGAGTGTTTGTCCTCATGTTGGTTACATTCGCCCGATTCACATTCATTACCACGATTAGTGTTCTGAATTTGCATTCTCTTTATGTAATGCCCGGGGTTTTCCACAATGGAAACAAACACACGATCCTTCTTATTCACCACATAACAACATAATCTTCTTGTTGAGTGTTTTGTCACCATATTTGAGTTACATTCCTTGATTCACATTCATTACCGCACACTATTAGTGTTCTGGAATTTGCATTCTCTTTATGTAATACTTGAGTTTTCCACAATGAAACAACACGATCCTTCTTAACCCAATTCAAGAAATTTATTATTCACTTTAGACATCTTTCTCTCATAGCCTTAGAAGCCTTGAAGTTATTGGTGTTTCTGAGTTTTGATTCTCGAGAGAAAGCGGGATGGACTTTATTAACCAAGTTATCGGTCTACACATCTCTTGAAGCATTTTCACACTCAATTTGAAGACTACTAGTAAAGTTATCATAAGAGAAGACTTCTTCGAATGAAGCATCTTCTTTCTATATCCCTTCCAAGAGGTTGGGAGTTTAGCAAGAATTGCTCCAATCTGTATAGCATCAGGAATCACTACACCAATTGCTCTTAAGCGGGAGGAAAAGAATTTCCAAGTCTCTAACTTGATCCAACAATCCAAGCTTTTCATCAAACTTATACTCAAAGTATTTAACAACCAAGAATTTATCAGTACCAATTTTAACATGCTTGTACTTTTCATTTAAAACAATTCATACCTCTTTTGCGGTAGTAAGAAGCGAATAGATGTCATACAATTTCTGAGCGAGAGTGTTGAGAATGTACCCTCTACATAGCATCTCATCCGCTTCCCTTTTTTCTCCTTTATTTAGTCACTTCCATCCTCCTTATTTCTCGCTCGCAGGTGTCCAATGGTAGAATTGGTGGAAGATCATCCGAGAGAATGTAGAACACATTCAAAGATGTCAACAACCACTTCATCCTATCTTGCCATCTCAAGTAGTTGGAACCATCGAACTTGTCTAACTTGTCTTCATTGTTGTTGAACATGTTGGGCCTAGAGCATTCACCAAAGACCTCTTCATCATTGCATCCATGATAAGATATTGTATTTAGATTGAAGGAAATATTCTTATATTTCACAAAGACAAACTATTACAAGGTCTACTACAATGTTGAATACAAAAAACTAAACTATAAATTACAAGTCTTGAATCACAAATTAATACTTTCCTAAATACAATACTTTGCAATATATACAAAAATTATATTTGTGGATAAGACAATGCTAAAGATGCTTAATTGAAGAGAAGATTTAACTTGTATGAGAACTTTTGAGAGTAAAAATGAAATTGATGATTCTCAAAATTGAGTAAAATGAAATTGATGATTCTCAAAATTTTCTAAGTGTTGAATCACAACCAAACTCTCACTTTATAGCACAAATAACTTCCCACATGTTGTATGTGATGTGTCATGATGATATTCACCACATGTATGTAATATATGTGTTTTTAAATCCACGATAAAGTCAACTTATATAAATCCTTGAGTGGTTATCCATCAAAATTGCCAGTAACCACCATTTCACACATTTCAAACGCTCAAAATCTGATTGAATTCGCCCCAAAGCGACCTTGCAAGCGGTTCTGCGGGGCGTTTACTGCGGCCGTTGTCCCAAGCGGCCTCGTGGTTGTATGACGGCGTTTTACGAGGCTGTTAGGGGCCATTACGAAACTGGGACTTCATTTTCTTTTAGCCTCATCTCATACTTATTACACAACTTTTCTTGCAATTGGAGCAATAACTTTACATCTAACGAGGACATATATGCTTAGCAAATATTGTAATATGTTTATGTGTATATTTCAAAAATGATCATCGATAATGTCATTGAGTTACAATTAAGTCTAGATAGTACTCAAATTGATGTATAATGCTCATAATTTATAGATAATTGTAGTTTACTTTCTATATTTTATGTTAGTTGCAAAAATGATCGATTCCCCATCTTTAATTTTAACAATTGACGTTATGGTTAATTTAGGTGTCATTTTTGCAACTTTTATTAAACTAGTAAAGGAGACATAAATTAGAATATGTAATCGATTTTTAAATCTTTTAAACATTTTATGTTTAATTCGAGAAATCATTCTAACATTGTGTAAACTTACCTCTTTTGAATTTTTTTTCTAATTCTGATAGCACTTTAAATAACTCTTTAAATATAATATAAAATTACAAATATAATAGCCAAAAAATTACATATAAAATCATTTTTATGTTTATTTTTGAAGAATACTTTGATTGTCTTTCTTTAAATATAATATAAAAATTACGATGAAATCGATGTGTCCATAGAGATACTATATGGCAGAGATGTCCATAGAGATACAAATATTACTTTAACAATTTGATGTCCTCTGACTAAATGTATTGACGAATTGATCATCAACATAATCATCGAATTATTTATTTTTATGTCGGTTAAATTGGTATGATTTAAAAAGTATAATTTAAATTTTTGTGGATCCCAATATATAAAATTCATATTTGTTTGTGAGATTAAATAAAAAAATAATAATAATAATAAATAAATAATATTAATAATAATAATTCTACTAAAATTGGGATGGTTACACAACTAATACCTATTATAATAATTATAACAATGGTTCTACATAATAATAACTAATAATAATAATAATTCTATAAAAATATGATTATTTAACTAACATCTATTATAATAATAATAATTCTACATAAAATATATTATTATTTAACTTACTCAAATTATTAAGATTGAGAATGACATATGATGAAAATCATATTGATGAAAAGGGTAAATAAATTAATAATAGGGCTAAAAGCCTTCATCACCCCAACATCAGAGTTCATTCCATCACCCAACTTTCATGGCAAACTTTCCATCACCCAACTTCGGTGGTGGCAAGAAATTAATTGTGTTAATTTTCCGTTAAACTCTACATTTCCGTTGTACGCGCCCCGTAGCGTGATACGTTTAGGGTTCATTGAGTCATTTCTTGTCGTAAAATGTGTATAACAGCTCAGTAACATATAAATGTTCTCTTAGGCATTTAAATCGAACGAAGATGCACTCAACAATTTGGGTTCCAAGATTGAAGATGGAAATTTATGTTTATTTCTTATAATGGTGTAGTGGAAGATCCTGCTACGGTTGAGAAGGAAACCTCAATCTTTAACCCTTGGTGCAGAGAAGAAGAATGTTGGCCAGTAAAAGAGTGCACCTAAAAGAGCATGGCATCACATGCGGCTGAATTTGAGTGAAATTGCTTTAGTTCATGATTTGATTTAATTGTAATACACAAATATTTATTTTGGACAAATGCTGATGAGTCTACAAAATGAATCAAGCGAGAGGAATTGTTACTTACAGACCTCCTATTACTTCTCTATGGTCTTCTTACTGCCATTTCCTTTCTCTCAAATATAATAAATTTAATGTTTTTAGAATTTAAAAATTGATATGTATATGAAATGTAGTTAACAAATCCGTAAAGTACACCAAATTACAAAGTGATTGTAAAACATGTTGAAAGTCATTAGAAAATGAAATTCTCAAAATCATTTCTTGAGTTAGTGCACTCTGAAACTCATTGAAAACAAACTTTTTTGCAAATCCAAACCAATGTTGATATACATATAGTGCAGTAGCGGACTATTATCTTTGATGGTGTTCAGCTAAAATTTCAGAAATGAAAAATGACATCGTAATTATATGTTAAAAATATAGCAATGCAACAATTATTTTGATTTATGTGTTAATTTTATGGTTGCCCAAAAAATGAAATTTTGTAAAGAATAATCCAAAAACCATCTACTAATTGTGTAATTAGTTTCAATAAATCCAAATTTATTAATCCAAAAATGGTGCAGCATTAACAACTTGCTAACAAATAAATAATGCCGTGAAAACACTAAATCTAACAATTTACTTGTCTTCATTTCAATGTTAGCTATCTAATGTCTGTGGTAGCTAAGCACTCAATTATATCTTAATCTTTAATTAAATTCTTGGTATACGGCATGTAGTTTGTTACTAACCATAATTCATTTATGTATGTATGTAGACAAATGTCTGAAGAACATTTATATGTTGGGTACGGTATACATTTTTACGATGTAAAGTAGTAAATTATTTCAGCGTGTGCGTGTGCAGGGGTGTAGCGGAAATGTAGAGTTTGTGAAAAATTAACGTCGGGACTAATTTTGCCGTGATTTGAAGTTGGGTGATGGAAAGAAAGTCATTATGAAAGTTGGGTGATGGAATGGAATCCCCAGATGAATTGGGTGATAATGCCGCCTTATATGTAATACATGAGACATATTCTTGTGAATTGAATCATGAAAGTTACACATGCAAATTGAGTTAAAATAATTGTTATTCGATGCATACTTTTTGAATCATTAAACGTGCGGAGATAAATAAAATAAAGTTTATTAAAAGTGGGATGCCGACAATTATAAAATATATATATGTCAAATGTATATGATGTATCTGTTGGAAAAATGAATGCAAAATGTGTGGCTTTTGGTACCACATCGGACATGGAGTGAATTGTAATTCACTTTATATAGTGGTTCACTTTAGTCGAGTGTGAAAGTGCACTCAAGAGAATGTTGTAGCCTCCGCGGGTGCATGTGCAAGCCGATCTAGTATAACTCATTAGCCCGGCTGGATAATATAACGATAATAATAATCCGGGAGTGGGGCCTTGGGGGTCTTCGGAGGTCTTAACTTTAGTATATAATTTGAACAGCTTCATCAGTGGAAAAAGAACAAGAAAAACAAGAAATCCTCCACTATCAAAGTAAACAATATTTTTCTGGTGAAACTCTTGCTTCTCTTGGTTCGCTGAACACTACTTAGAGTGCTTCTAAGGTAGTGTCGGTTCTAACCATTGTATCCTGGGAATCAGTTGCTCTCGAATAAGTCCTAAGCACGTTCGGGTAGAGGGCAAATCTGGTTTAAGGAAATTGTGTTCGCACAAGCCTTGGTTGATGTTTCGTGTTTTGAATTTCTTGGCAAAGTTCTGTTTCTCTTACGTATTCCAACGTCGGTGCTCTTACGGTATCATCCTCGAAACCGTGCGTATGTCTGAGATATTTCCTTCAATTGATAATCTTACGTATATGCAAGTATAAAGTATGATGAATGTAATACCACTTCCATTTTTTTATTTAGCGTTTTTCATATATTTAGGTGAAACGTTGACCATCTAATTACTTATTATTTTAATAAATATAAAAATTATATCATTAGATTCGTCTTTGAAAATAGTTTCATAATATTATTTTCTTATAATTTTTGAACATATAGTTTAAGAATAATTGATAGCTAAAGTTTCACCTCGATATACGAAAACATCAAATAAAAAAATGGAGTAGTATTTAATTCCTATTAGAACTCCTAACTTTAGATTTTTAGATAAAAGGGTAATTTAGTAATTAATAGTATAAAAAGGGAAGAAACACAACTATTATTCACACTTTTATATATGTTAGTGATTAATACGATTATATCTTAAATGGTGAACTATTTGAAACTAGGAACTTGATAAAACTATGAAGGCCATGGAGGCAACTCATCGATGACGATTAAAGTGGAATATTGTCTTTTTTGTTGACTTTTTTTTTAATCTTTTTATTCCTAACCTTTATGTTCTAATAATATTCATCATCATCTTATGAGTGCACACATAAATTTTAGTAACCGTAAGTTCTTCTATGTTGCAAATTGGAACAATATAGGCTAGCTAAGCATATTAATTAACCAAATATGACTAATATATACTACGTATAATCCAAAAGCAAGTATCACAACTCATTTCCATGAAGCTGGAATAATTGCATAAGTTTTTAACAATAAAGTTAAAGCAGTGACACTTGTGAAATATCCTACTGTAGTTAGGCTGAAAGCCACTGGATTCGTCTTTTTAAACATCACTTTTTTTATCAAATGATAAGAGACACTTGCAGTAGTCTTCCATGATGAAATATCAAGTAGAGTGGAGTTTTACGAATGAAAAAGTGGAGGTAACCAACTAGCAATAATGAAGTTTTTTTTATGACTTTCTTTATGGAATACAATTATTAACATACAATATGCTTTAATCTTTGTTTGATGTACATTTCCCCACATATCCTTCATTATATTCCTACACTTGTGTAATCAGAAATTTATAAAAGGGATGATGAAGCATTGAGGCTAATACATAGTATTAGACAAATGAAGAAAATATATAAATTTAAGTTGGCAACAATTTTTTAAAATAAATAAACTATAAAATTCTAGTTTATATATAATAATAAAATCAATTTTTCAAAATTTTAAAATTTCTCCACCGGCTACACCAGCCGTCATATACATATAAGAAGGCTCTCGCAATTAAAATCCATACCAATTTTTAGTTTCCACTATTATCTTCATCACTAGGAGCAATATCTATAGAAGTGGGAATAATCTACCAACTAACCATGGAAGGAAGCAAGGTTTATTTGGCCATAATTATTGTACGTGCTATTTATGCAGGCATGTTTGTGATCTCTAAGGCAGCTTTCAACGATGGTATGAACAGTTTCGTGTTTGTCTTCTACAGACAAGCTGCTGCTTCAATCTTCTTAGCTCCAATCGCCATCTTTTTTGAGTGGTATGTATAATAAAAATAAGTAATGCCCAAGTCTCGATTTGATTGCACCAAAGGCATATAGCCCAATAGTATCTGCTTGGACTTTCTCTAGAAAATATCACAAGTTCAAATTCTCGAAGAAGATTATATCCTACTCAATTTTCATGTACCGTCTAAACTAAATATTGTAGTATTTCAAAAGAAGGCTAACTGTTTTGTTAAAAAAAACCTTCAAAACATGAGCTCGGGAGGTCAGAGTAGAATTTCAGATATTTGTATTACTCCGTATTAAATAAGCTCTATCTTAACTATAAATACATATATATTTAAGTATCTAACATGTAAATTACTCTATTTTCAAGAGAATCAACATTGCATTTTTTCATTCATGTGATGACTCAAATTCGTTATACGGAGTATACATTCATCACGAAGAGAATGACTAGTTGTTTGAATTTTATGGAATAGCCTTGACTTTATTGACAAACTCCGAGATCATTTATTTAATTGCGGAGTATTTCTTTTTTGATTGGATGGGAATGAAGGAAGAAATGCTAAACCATCAAACATCGAACTTGGAACTGTGTTAGAAGTGAATCGCCTTGATATCCACCTGCATTTCATTATCAACAATGTATTACTCAAAATATTGAAGTTATCTGAAGTTGAAATTAATTAGCATAGAAATGTTTTTATTAAAGTGTAGGTGTATTCTATCTCTAACTTTTAAAATAAAAATTGAACAGATATGCAGTGGTGAAACTTCAATGAGAATTGAGGGGCCAAAAACATTAAATATATTTAAATAATTTTTTTTTATTGTTGAGGATAATTGTTATATTTTGTGTAAAATAAATTAATTGTCAAATGACCAGGATAATGGGTATGAGTTGTGACTTTGGTAAATGAGTAGCGGCGTGGCGCAGTCGCGATGGTGGCGCGATGTTGCGGCACACGGTCACGATAGTGGCCATGATTGTTGTACTTTGATGCGATAGTGCGTAATTGTTATGCTGATGCGATAGTGCGCGATTGTTGCGCTTTGGTCCACTGATAGTAACACAATTTCCCGCTTTAAGTTTAGGCGGAGGCGTTGAAATAGTTTGAGACCAAAGTGTAATAATTATCTTCTTATCGGGGCGCGAGAAGTCTTCGTTCGTGTGGGGCCGAGGAATCTGGCCTAAATGCTCTGCTGCTGGCGATTAACTCTATAAAATAACTTATAATTATATTATAAAATCTAAAATTTTCAAAATTTAGGATGAGCAGTTGCCCCTTGATTTCTTCTAAACTCCGTCATTACAAATATGAATTAACATCGAAATTGTTTATACGGAGTTTCTTTTTATAGAAATAAACATGTTTAGTCGAATTGCAGGAAAACAGCGCCACCTTTCTCATTCCTCATCTTTGTGAAGATTTTCATGTTGTCTCTTGTTGGGTATGGACGCATGATGTCTTTCCATTAAACATTATAATGTAATCTAAATTTTACATAATTTACTAAGGGGTTTATAATTTTACAAATTGTGGTTATTATTTTGGTGTTTTCGCAGAATCACAATGAGCTTAAATATTTATGGTGTGGCGTTAAAATATACTTCAGCAACTTTAGCTGCAGCAACAACTAATAGTCTTCCGATCATCACATTATTCCTTGCCCTTCTATTCAGGTAATTGTTTCTTTATTTTATTATTGATTTTACAAATTATTAATATCATCAATTTGAAATTTTGATTTTTAAAATTTTGAATCCTAATACTTTTGTATATGTTTGTATAATGCTTTATGAGTTAATTGCATGTTAATTAAATAAGTGTATTGAGGTTATACTTTGGTTTTTACTTGTAAGTAGCATCGTTGAAATGGTCACTATTAATGTCTGAGATGATTACCGTTTTAGTCCACCCAATTTAAACGTAATTGTTGGACTTTGGGGTCAAAATATAATTTTGAAAAGTTTTTTGTATGTTGTATGTTGTAGTTGCAACGTTCTTGATAGAATGCCACATTAGTGTATATAAGTGGTTTCGTTTGATCACTTTAACACTTTCGTATTAATTACTTTAATTTATAATATTTGAAAAATATCTCTAGATTAAGATTTTAAGGTTGAGTAATATAATATTATTTTGAAATATTTTAATATATTAACTTTCAATAATATTAATATATTTTATTATGAGTTTATTATCCTCAATATTTATGATGAAATATTCAATAAAAGAATATTTACATTAAAATATATCAATCATATATATATATATAGTCAAAAAAGAAATTTCAGAGGTCAAAGTATATTTATAATTTATTTTTCTCCTACAAAAGATTCATTGTATATTCAAATAGTAATATATAATTACAAAGTAGTAAGAGTATAATAGTCTAAACACTTTTTTGAGACCGACGTTTAGAAATTTTGAGACCAACATCTAGCACCTCCCTAAATATTTAATATAAACATTATTTTATTGAATATTTCATAATAAATATTGAGGACAATAAACTCATAATAAAATATATTAATGTTACTCAAAGTTAATATATTAAAATATTTTTAAAAAATAATATATTAATTATCTTAAAATATTTAATTTTTAATATATATCTTAAAATCTTGAATTTAGAGATATTTTTCGAATATACCACAAATTAAAATTCGTTGAAGTAATGAAGTGTTAGGATCCAAATGAATACAATGTATAACGTGAGCCGAATTTACCCAGCAATGATCTATTCTCTTGTATAAAAGCTTCTTGAAATTATATTTTTCTAACACCTAATACTGAAAATGATTGCAATTAATTTATAAAGGTCATTAAATTAGAGACTAAATGAGGAGACGGCATTAATACGCTAAGATGATCATTTATCTGTGTGCCCTTCCCAGGGACCAAAGATCAAACCGGCTTGCTTGCTTATTGAGGCCCGAATTCTTTGCCGATTAATTAGCTACGTCTTTGTAAAGCCAACTATAGTAATTTCAATTTAGTATATTATTATTAACATGATAATTTTAATTTAGATCAAAATTATGTATATCAATTGTTAATATAATAAAATTCACTAATCAACAATAGTCAAATTACACAACTGACTTTTATATAAATGCTCCACACTATATTGCCATATTCCTAAACATGCTCTAGTGAACTTCACTCGGGCTTCCACTTTCACTCAACTTACGCAACTTATGCAGCGTAACCATTAATTGATTGATTGATGTTATACTCCCCCCAATTTATTTTAATTGATTTTCTCATATATCGAGACAAATCTTTAATCTTTAATTAGTATTTAATTATATTATTAAAAAATTAATATTTTAAAAAATATTTTTGAAGAGACGAATACAGTATATAAATTTATATTTTTTTAGAATAATGAATAATTAATTGATGGTGGTTAATTTCAAAAAAATTAGCGTCGATTAAAATAATTGAAAGGGAGTAATTAATAGCATCATGAATAATGCAATAGAGTGAGCACAAAACAATAATTCGACCTAAAACCTCCCAACGTTTAACTTCTTACAAAAACTCATATTAGGAAACAAGTCGCCTAATTGGTCGTGAATTTATATCTTTCAATATTTGATGTAGATAATCTTGGAAAGAGACCTTCGACAATTGAATCAAATCATATCTCATTGTTTGGGAATAAATATTCAATTAAAAAATTAAGATTTTACCTCAGTACATGGAAACAAATTAAATGTGCTGCATGGATATGCAAACTCTTATCAAGACATATATATCCTCAGTAACATTTCGACGCGTTTTATCAAACATAAAAATAGTCGATTCAAACGTAACAATAATGTAGTATCACTATTTGAAAAGTACAATAATAATAACAAATAATTTAAAGAAAATAAACAAGTCCAAAAGGATGTCAATAATGAACTCATGATACGATCCAAATCGATACTCATTATTTGATTAGAAAGAATGGAGCAAAGCTAAAAGGGATGTCAATAATGAACGCATCTTTTTTATACGGAGTATTTTGTTTCGAAACTTTGATTGGCTAAAAATTCATTGAGAACTATTTATTATTACTACATGTTTGTTCAATAAAAGTGATCTAATTATTTGCACCAATAATAATATAGATCAAAATATCCTTATTTATTTAATCCTTATACGGAGTAGTAGTTTTATTAGTAGTTGCCTATTTTATTTTCTACTCCTTATATTCAGTGCTAGTCTGGTAGTATTACCTTCATGAGTTTTGGCATAATTTTATAGACAGATAATGAAATATACTCAATCAAAAAAATTAAATCATGAAATTTACAAATCAGAATAAAATATAAATATTGTATTGAGTAGTAATTATTATCGTTTGCCATTTTTGTTTTTGTCTTTCATCATATCCCTACAAAAGAAGTAGTACGGGGTGGTCCATTTCAGCATTCATCATCAATTACAATAATTAATACGGAGTAATGAAAAAGGCTAGCTTTATTTGCACCATGGACAGGCAGACATAATAAGGATGTTACATTTAAAAAAAAATATCTTACATGAATAAGTCTTTGACTAATTTTATTTTAGTTTACGTGGAATTAGAGGTTCTTCCAATTCAATTTCAATTTTATTTTAGTTTCATATAAAAACACATACACTCAGTTAAAGGTGGAAAGTTACGGTTCGAATAAGTAACTTATAATCTTTTTCCCAACTTGATCTATTCCTATTGAACTTTGTTGAAATAAATTACAAATAAAATTTGAGTTAATAATTCTCTAATTTATTAAGTCCCATTTAGGAGTTTACAAAATTTAGTAGAAATGATAACACAAAAGAGAATTTACAATTGTACTTTCATCTTAATTCAAATAGAAATATATGTCATTCATACATAAGCATTTAAATGCGATGTGTGTTGAATAATGAAAAGCATGAAATCGTAAATCGTGTTTATATGAACAAATGTCAATTATGATAGTTATAAATGAATCAGCGATTGTATAAGCATAACGTAATCTTTATAAAAATTTTGTAAGCAGCTTAAAGTAGAGACTCATCTAAAGCTGTTGATTGACATATATAAAATATATTATATTATAATAATGAAGTAGAATTGATATGAAAATTTATTTGGTCTATCACAAAAGTGATAAAAATATCAACGATCGGCATTACTTATTTCTAATCAACAATGTATAAATAGTAGGTTGATCGGTCCCTATTAAATTTTACATAATAATAAGAGTAATAATATACGGATAATGAATTATATTTTTCTTTGGATAAACTTTGTAATGCTTAAATTTGCAATAATGGATATAGTTATTATGAAATTTAAATATTTGATATGAATCCATCATTAGTTATAATGTTGTAGTAAAATTCATAAAAATATTAATATTTAATATATTTTCATCAAATACGGAGTATTATACAACATACATTAGAATTTTTAAATTCAAGTTTAAAAAGTCAATGGAAATTAATTTAAACATGAAAAATCTTTGGGATATAAACGGAGTGACTATCCTATTGAAGTAAATATTATATCATCATTCTTTTTTACTCCGTAATTGCTTACTATTATTATCATTGTTTTGAAGGAAGTTGCACTCTTTATTTTCTCATGGCATTTTATTATCCTTTCATTAAATTAGAATTATTACTTATAATAATTTTATGAATCATTGTAGGATGGAAAGATTAAATTTCAAGACAAAAGATGGCATCTTAAAACTTGCAGGAGTAGCAATCACCATGGGAGGCATAGTGACCATCGCCTTCTACAAGGGTCGGCCATACCTTAAACTATTGCTAAACCATCCCCTTGTAAGGTTCCATGGGCAAGAAATTAAAGACCATGTTTCTTATAACTCTACATGGACTAAGGGGGTCTTTCTTATGCTACTCTCTAACATCACATGGGGGTGTTGGCTTGTACTGCAGGTAAAACATATAAAATAGTACTACCTCCGTCACCTCTAAAGATGCTGATATTTACATTTTGTGTTAAAAACAAATTTCACGATCTTGGTTGTATCAAAGAAACTTTTATTTGAATCAAAGGTATCGAGTTAATAGTAAAGTATGTTAAATCTTATTGATATTTTTTAAATACATATATGGCATTAAAAGTTATTTGAGTTGAAAGCGAAAAAAATTCATTAATAAAATCGAAATGTGACTTGATCTTTAGGGAGGAATGGGTATCATCACTTTACATTTAGTAGTCCTTCGTTCATTCTAACTGGAAGGTTTTTTAAAACAAATAATCAATCGTTTTTAAGTAATAAGTAGTTATAAATTATTTCTAATATTGTTAATAAAAAGTTACGGAGTAATTTTTTTAATGAATTATCCATGCACAACAATGACTAAACACTCCTGGATTTTTCTTGATTGTAGGGACGAGTTTTGATGAGCTATCCATCGAAGTTGCTCCTCACTACTTGGTTATGCTTTTTCAGTGCATTTCAATCTTTTATTGTTGCCATTTCTATAGAAAGAAATATGCATGAATGGGAACTTGGTTGGAATGTCAGGCTTCTATCTGTTGCTTATTGTGTAAGTTTCATAATTTTATTTCTACGTCTTCTTGGGGAGTGGGATAGATTCTGTGAAACTGTTTTTTAATTTGTATGTTATCCATAAATATGAAGTTCCTAATGCCAGTTTTATCAAGAAATAGTCCAATGATCTCATAAACACCCTCCTAATACATAAAATTCGTTAATAATAAGTTCGGATGTTATTAATTTCGTAAATTTAGAACTTTGTATGATGGGAAATTTACCGTCTTAATAATCCGAACTAGTAACATTATGTTTATTTCAGGGAATTGCAGTGACAGGAATTTCGTTTTATTTACAAGCATGGATTGTAGAGAAGAAAGGACCCGTCTTTTTTACTGCAACAATTCCATTGTCCTTTATTATTACAATGGTTTTTTCTTTAGTCTTCTTAGGGGAGGTGGTGAGCTTGGGCAGGTAAATTTCTTTTTGTTTAGTATTTGGTAATTAATATCATGAGTATTAATCAATACTCCTCCACCCTAAAATATAGTACAATTTTGAGTTAACCTAAGAATAGTCAAGTTGGTGGAGTAGATGAGCTGATGATCGTGAGGTCATGAGTTCAATTTTTCCTACCAACACTTGACCATTGCAGTACTGCCTCAGCCCAAATTTTATCCAGTACACACTCATAGAGTAGCGATTGTGGGTCCCCGTTTAACCAAAAAAAAGTACAATTTTGAGTTTTGATAAGTTCTATTATTTTGTACAGAGTATACATTAAGTTCAAGTATTTTTAATATGTTATATCATATAATTGGACAAAAAATTATATCAAATAGAATATTTTAACATACTTTATTATTAGCATGATAATTCTTATTCAAATCAAAGTTTTATATTCAAATTAAGATATTAATATTTGTTAATTTTGACTATAGAAAGAATAAATTGAATGAAATTTTAAGGATAATGGGGAAGCTATACGTTTCATGTGTTTCTTGAAATTGGTTTCTTTGGTGAATGGTAAGATCGTCACCATCCTTCTTACTTGCAGCGTGCTAGGAGCCATATTGCTGGTTGGTGGTCTATCTTGTGTGTTATGGGCCAAGAGCAAAGAGCTAAAAAGGAAAAAACTAAGCAATTGTGCTTCTAACAAAGATGTTTTGCAGGATGGGCCTCCTAAATCCGATCAAATTGAAAACATGCCATAAAATTGTCACCCATCGAAGACTGAAATTATTGAGTACTAACATGTAATTAAACAACAACAGATATAGTTTCATATCATCATATAATAATGATGCAATAATTTACTAAACACCAATTTAATGCCAATATATATGCCCTTATGTAACACCCCCAGGCGGCCCTACCTCGAAAGTTAGATATCTCCCCCACCTTACTCCCTTACTCTATTGATGGAAGCTCTCCTTACGGGACTTATTCTCAGAAACATTCTTACCCACACAGATATCATGAATTTAGTTAAGGAATTATCGTGAATTTGGCAAGGGTATGAAGATATTAAGTGACGGATTCATGAAGACTTGTACCTTTTTATGACATTCCATTGATACAAAATGTTTTTTGAATGTTGATGATGTTTTCATTTCCTCGTTTGCTTCCACATATTGAAATAATTTATTTTTTAAAACTTTTAACGAACAATATAGTGTAATCGAAGTATGGCACGCACAATCATATATATATATATATAAACTTATTCACACAAATAGAATGATAATGAATAATTTAACAATCAATTGTTACAATGATAATTTCCTCAAACAACTTTCATTAAACTGCATTTGGAATTTCCAGGCCTTCAAGAGTTGGTCGGGGATTGCTACTTCCCGATCTTCTCGAACTACCACCTTTGTTTAGGTGTGGGACTTGAGTCGGGTGTCGTAAGTCTCGGCGCATGTCCCGACTGACAGATTTTGTGACCGGTTTTGGCGATTTTGAACAATTTTATATATACTTTGAGGCATTTTTGAGGAGAGGAGTGAACTTGATTTTCATCATAACATTTCCAAAACAATTTCTCTCAGAGTCTTTATCATTATCCTTGATGCAAAAAGCCTCTTGATTAATTTATTAGTAACAAAGAGGTGATTCTTAGTATCACTGAGGCAGTTGATCCGCGTGGCATTATTGTGAAATAAGTCTTAAAGAACCTTTATATATTAATTAACTTGAGGAGAATATGTAATTTAGTTTGTTTAAATGTGTATGTTTCTCTTGAACACTGCTATTCCCAACAATCTTAAGACTAGTACACAAATGGAAGTGCAAGAAATGACTTGATTCGTGAAGCTGGAGAGGTTTGATAGGAGAGAGCTTTTTAGAATAACTGGCAAGGGAGATGCTCCGTTGGCGTCTTTGAAGTTGCTTATGTTCTATGACACCACATAACCGAACAAAGAAAAATGAGACTTTGGTTCCAAACACATGAAAGTGGAAGAACTATATGAGTATGTGGTAATAGAAAATGAACTTGAGAAGTCGAGATGCCTTGAAAAATAATTTCGATATTTCATAAAAATAATTTTGATCTACTCAAATTTTTATCCCTTTTATTAAACTACTATATATCATACATTGATTATATTTTCTTTTTATAGTGAATTTTGGCCAGTAGATATTTTTTTTTTTGAGTTTTATAATCACTTGATGAAAAATATATCGATGAAGAATTTATTTTATTGATATATTTTAAATATTATAAAATCTGAAATAAAATGAATTCTGATTAAAATTCAGTAAAATGGCTAAAAGTGACAAATATTATTATTAGGATGAGGAGTATTTATTTATAAATTTTATACTCCGTTCGAACTAGGTAACATTTTTTGAATATAAATAGTTTAGTATCATCCCCACCTCTCATTTTGTTGTCCTAAACATTTTGCGTTTCAATCGGACACAATCTTCTCATTTGACTCTCCTATAGTCCTATTCCATCTTCAGCTTTCTCTTTACTTGCTTCAAATTGGTAAACAAATAAATTAACCATCTTCATAATTTGTTCAAGACTTAATTTTTACTTATGGGTTTATTATTTATTTTTATTACTCATTTGTACATAATCATATTAAAGGCCTAATTTTGACTTATGGGTTTATTATTTGTTTTTATTACTCATTTGTAGATAATCATATTAAAGACTTAATTTTGACTTATGGGTTTATTATTTGTTTTGTTACTAATTTGTAGATAATAAAAATTTGTCAAAGATTTAATTTTGACTTATGGGTTTATGTCTTTAGTTGTTATATGTTTGTTTTTGCTAGGTTTCTATATCTGTATATTTTTGCTTAGTTCTTGATATGATCTGATTTAGCTTTTTATAGATCTGTCTTTTTGTTTATTCTTTGTATGAATTTGGATTTTTTTGCTTGCTGCTGATTTTTTATGTTTGAGTTAATTAAGTAGATTAGTATTTTGTGGATAATATTGGATTGTGAAAGTTAGTTGTTTTGAGAAGTTGAGTATAAAAGATGAAGTCAATGGTTTGAGTTCTTATAGTGAATTGGATTGGATTAGATTTGTGAGGTTTTTTTCATACTAGTTTAATCAATTTGTACATGTTTTGTTCAATTCAAATGCAGTAGAAACAATTCAAGAATGTGATAGATAATGTAAAGAGCACTTTTTTATCAATGAGATTCTGACATATTACAGAAAAAATTGTAGAGCATGATATTTGATTCATGTGATATGAATTTCTCTAGTGGTATTTGACTTGATTTTTTCTAAATGTTCCGTATACATTATTATTATTATTATAGAAAATGGCCGACGCTGAGGATATCCAGCCACTCGTCTGTGACAATGGTACCGGAATGGTTAAGGTTAGTTAAAATATTGACTACCAATGTTGTGGCTTGACATACAACATGGCCCAATGCCTTTAAAGGCTCTTTGCCTAAATGATTAAGGGGAAGCGGATGTAGTATAGCTTACCCTAGATAACTTGAGGAGGCTGTTTACGAATTGAGCCAAATGTTATGGCTTTATGATATCCAATCCTGTTTCTGTGCCACTTTGCAATAATGTGTTTACTTTTTTTATATATATATAGGCTGGGTTCGCTGGTGATGATGCTCCTAGGGCAGTTTTCCCAAGTATCGTGGGTCGGCCACGACACACTGGAGTTATGGTGGTATGGGCAGAAAGATGCCTATATTTGTTGACCTTGAAATATCCTATTGAGCATGGTATTGTTAGCAACTGGGATGACATGGAGAAGATCTGGCATCACACCTTCTACAATGAGCTTCGTGTTGCCCCAGAGGAGCACCCTGTGCTTTTGACCGAGGCACCCCTCAATCCCAAGGCTAACAGGGAGAAAATGACTCAAATCATGTTTGAGACGTTCAATGTTCCTGCAATGTATGTTGCCATTCAGGCTGTTCTTTCTCTATATGCCAGTGGTCGTACAACCGGTTAGTTTTACCTCTTCCAGATCCAAAAACTATATTTAGATTGTCTTGGCATTTTCTCTTGATGCTAATTATTTGTACTTCCATTTTAATAGGTATTGTTCTGGATTCTGGTGATGGTGTGAGCCACACTGTCCCAATCTACGAAGGATATGCTTTACCACATGCTATCCTCCGTCTTGATCTGGCCGGGCGTGATCTCACTGACCATCTCATGAAGATCCTTACCGAGAGAGGTTACATGTTCACCACCACAGCCGAACGGGAAATTGTCCGTGATATTAAGGAAAAGCTTGCTTATGTGGCTCTTGATTATGAGCAGGAGATTGACACTTCCACAAGCAGCTCATCAATTGAGAAGAACTATGAGTTGCCTGATGGACAAGTTATTACAATCGGAGCTGAGAGATTCCGTTGCCCGGAAGTCCTCTTCCAGCCTTCCATGATTGGAATGGAAGCTGCGGGAATTCATGAGACCACCTACAACTCCATCATGAAGTGTGATGTCGATATCAGGAAGGACCTCTATGGTAACATCGTGCTGAGTGGTGGTTCAACTATGTTCCCTGGTATTGCTGACCGTATGAGCAAAGAAATCACTGCTTTGGCCCCAAGCAGCATGAAGATAAAGGTGGTTGCACCACCAGAAAGAAAGTACAGTGTCTGGATTGGAGGATCCATCCTTGCATCCCTCAGCACCTTCCAGCAGGTACTAACTCTTGGATATCACTAGAAATTAATATGAATATTAACTCAAACTAAATTTGAGTACTTAACATAGTTGTTTTTCACTGCATTGCAGATGTGGATTTCTAAGAGCGAGTATGATGAATCTGGTCCATCAATTGTCCACAGGAAGTGCTTCTAAGTATGGTTCAAAGTTTTTTTTCGGACATAGTTTCGAAGTAATAAAAATAAGAAACATTTGGGAAACATTATAGAAATATTTGAGAAATGATGTAAAATCTTAGGCTGTGTTTAGTTCGTGAGAATTTTCAGTTTTTATGTTTCATTTTTCTTATAAATCTGAAGGTTTGTCTAGTTTGTGAGAATTTTCAGTTTTTATGTTTCATTTTTCAGTTCGACAATCTTTTAAGATTGGAGGGAGTATTATGTATCGTGCTTGTCTTAATTACGTAGCTGCTTCTAATTTAATTCGACGGAAATATGCAAAATGTATTTTATAAAGGCTAATTAGCCGTTGTCCTCCTCGACTGCCGACACTTTCACTGCGCCTGAACTACGTATATTTTCACACATTCTTATACAATTGTTTTTTCTCAAGGTCCCCCTTGTGCCATAAACGACTATTTTACTTAATACTAAACTAAAGATAAGTATATTACTTAAAATACTCAAGAGCTTACATAATTAAAATAAAATCTCCTATCACTTTTCACACACCCCACCCTTTTCCCCTAAACTTTCACCAACATCACCCCCCCTCCCTCAGAAAACCACTCTACCCGCCCTCTCCCACCATTGCCCCTACTCCCACCCACACACCCGCAAGAATCCCTACCTCACAAGAAATAAGTTGGAAAATAAAACCATTTACCGAAAGTGTACTACCTAGATATCTATAAACAATAAATAAGCTGGAAAAATATATCCAGTAATCCTCTAACTTCAATCACCACCAAAACACCAAAAAAGGTTCAATCTTTAAAAATGAAATCACACCCCATTTGAGCATAAACAATAAATAAGCAACAAAAAATATATAGTAATCCTCAAAGTTCTGTTACCACTAAAAACACCAAAAAGGTTCAATTTTTATACTCTAATAACAAATGACAACACCCCGTTTAAGCTTACCTATGGTGAATTCAAACATAACAACCACTATAAGAATAGTCCATATTGGGTCAGCAACCACTGTAACAAATGCGACTGTTGAGTATGACGACGCCATCTTATGTGGCATACCACGTCCGTACCGCCCTTTCACAACTATTATGGAATTTTCTATAATGAAAATTTGATAATGAAATGGATTTTGATTAATTGTTTATACGTTATTATTATAATGAATTTTGGAATCGAAGATGTAAGAAATGAAGGGAAATTGACTATCATAATTTGGGTGTTTGTACTTTGTAGTAGCGAAACTTGCTAGCTATGTCCGGACGTATATGTAAGCAAGTAATCGTTGATGTCCCAACGGGGTAAGTGGGACGGGGTGATTTACTTGGGAAGGGAAGTGAGTAGGAATGATGCTGTGAAAGCTTGTAGCGGGTGGGTAAAAGCAAGTAGTCAAAAGAAGAAAGCCAAGCATTTTATTTTAATTACAGAAAATATTTTAAATGCTTATACTCTTAGCTTGGAGTGTCGTGGTAATTAGTCATTTATAGGTCTAGTGGACCACGTAGTTAATAGTAGTACAGCGACTACGAAAGTTAGTTAACGCATAGCTTCAAGCGACCCAACCTAAAATTAATTGATACAGTGACAACCGCTAATTAGTCTTTTATAAAGCCCAAACAACATACTAGCCGATAATACGAGTCCGACTAAAGTATACCGAACAAGAAGAAAAATCGGTGAATTGATGGCTTTGTCCTAAATAAATTTCCTCAAACGCTACACTTACAAATGGGGGGTTAGAATAGTAATTCTACCTCTTTTGGTTACTGTTTCAGTGTGAATTTAGCACCTGTACGATAATACTGAATTCACTGCTTATCCATCCAACATTTTGAGTGTCATATGTGGCGAGTTTATAAGAGGATGAAAGTCATTTGCATGATCAAACATTAAACTTGTTTAGAAGGATTTTTATTATTATTGAGGAGTAAAGGATACTTGATGTTTGATGCCCAATAATGATAGATAAGATCCTATCTATTATGTTTGAAGCTGGATAAGATCCTATTTATTATGCCCAATAAAGGATACTTGATGTTTGATGACCGTATGAGGGCAAGATACTTGATATTTGATTCCTAATAATGGAACATTTTCGACCCTGACACCGGAACATTACTACTAGGTAAGATCCTATCTACTATATTTGAAGCTAGATGAGAAGTCGACTATGCCATACTTCAATAGAGGTTTGTTCTCCCACCATAGCAAAAGAGGAACATTGTTTATTGGACTGACTGGAAATGTTAGAAGGACTGGATGATGCTGTTGTTTCAAGTCGGTAGAGGCCTTGATTAATGTAGCCCTTTAGCAGAATCTTGCCTTGAGGATCCTTAACATAACAATGAAAAAGGTGAAATTCCAAATTCTCTCCAAGACAGCCATACGGTGATTCTCGTGACAATAGTTCTCACTCGAACAGCTTCACAGTCAGCTTCACATTGCCGTGATCCTCTCTCTACAGTCAAAGATAGACGCAAATTACCCCACCAGTCACGTGCACTCTCATGAAGTCTATAAGTGGTGAACTTGACCTCAAATACACCCTCCATGCTCCATCTGGCCAAATATGGGCCTACGTCTCACGAATCCAATCAAGCTTCAACATGTGTACCAACCCATAGAATTTCGAGGGATTCTCTCTCTTCTAAAATCCATCAAGAACTTACCCGAAACTAACTTCATGCTGCCGTGGCCGCTACATGAGCAACTACCGCATTCTCCTCCAACCTTTACCCCATTCTCAGTGATCAACTGGGGAATTCGGATGTACCCAACCTCATCGGCTCCCCACTCGCCTCATCCTCGCCACACCTCTACCAAGCAAGACGCCCACCACCTCTGGCTCTACCTCCAAGACCCCTCGGTCTACCCCGAGCACCCCTCATGGCACGAAATGGCCCCACGCTGCCTCTACCCTGGCATCCTCAATAGTCTAGGGAAAAACGAAAGAAAAGATTCAAACGTCCGAGAAAACTCAACCAAAACAACTCAAAGAAAACAACCCGCCTTTAGCACATAACCAAGGCCGCATAACCAAAACCGGGAACCCAGGCTCTAATACCAAAATTGCAACACTCCGCCTGTGCCTGGCCCCGAGGTTCGAATCATCCAAATCTCGGACACGGTAGTCACCACAATTCGATGGATGACTCAAATTTAAAAGACCCAATTGCTATTAAATAAACCAATAAAACAAGATACATCCTAAAAAAGAACGGTTTATAAAGAAAAAATAATCCATCGCGGTATTTCCTAACTCACAAACAATCAAAAATACAACAATCTTCCAAAGTACAAATGTCAACAACATTACAACAAATCTCAAAATAACAATAATATAGAACTCAACTACAATAAAAACAACAAGATCGCGAGGATCTACGCCACCCTGCGCTTCACCTAGGCACTAAGGCACCCAACAATACCCATCGCTCCCAAAAACGCTCAAGCACCACTCACAACCTGGGTATAAACGAACGCCACCCAAAGCGAATAGGGTGGGCAAGCCGCGGTTTAGTGAATACTTATCTCAAGAGTGGAAAATTAGCCCACACACCCACGCTGTAGTGTAATATAAGAATAGTTAAATTGTGATAAAATAGATATTATGATGTATCACTATACAACTCAAGGCTACGGTAAAGAAAATATCATTAGCGAAGTTTATCACGCTTTGCATCATAAAGGTATATATCAAGCCCACATTGGCTATGATCATAAATTCATAGGCCCATGAAACCTCAATATGCACATTCTAATAAAGAACATCGAACAACGTATAATCATGCATTTAAGAAAACAACGACAATAATACCCAATTAAGTCCACAACTCTACGCTATCAACCGACAATGTAAAACATCACGCCTAAACAACTGGGGATCATCCAACTCCACAACTCGCCAACACTAGTACTACTCAACCCACAACTAAACAACTCAATATAAATCCGAATTTCAACAACTAATGCGCATATAATCAACCTCAACTTGTAGGGAGAAACTTATGTCCGTCGACATAAGCTAAACAACACACTCGTAACGGCGCACGCAGGCAAATACAACACACTCATACCCAAGTACAAGAATATCGATAAAGACAACTCAACATACATCAACAACCACTACACAACTCATTATATGCCACTCCAACCAACAAAAACACCCTAAAACCCAAAATGACCAAAACAGCCCCGGAAACAACTCGTCCTAATTCAACTCAACCTCATCTCAAAACGCCTATAAATCCCACCAAAAACACCACACACAACCCAACTACTCAACCAACCAATCATACTCAAACAATCAACACAAATATATATATATATAAACATGCTCACAATTATCACCAAATTCAACAAATGCACGAAAAAGTAATCTAATCTATACCCGTGAGATAAATACTCACATTGGCTAGCACACAAAGCTCGCCTCGCCTAATTAATCCAAGTGCCTTTCCCACGCTCCACGCCTAACCAAAAACACCCGAGAAGTACGATTACTACTTACTACCATATTAACTCCATTTAGAGGCTTAGGTTAACAACTACTCAACTTAAAGTTTTAATTTAACCTTTAACACATTTTAGTTCAACTTTCTAACCCTTTCTACGATTTAAGTTACCAATATCAACTTTAGGCGAAATGCATTACTGCTTGAAGTTAAAACAACTAATAAAAAAACAAAATTCAACCACCCCATCTCCCCACCATAATCGGCCCCACCCCAACCCCACCACTAACACTTAAACAAATTCTAATCGACCCATAATCAATTTTCCCAAACTAATTTACCCATTATTAACAACCTTTATTCCAAAAAACTCAAATACTACTCACTTTACCCAACCCATATCAACATAATCTCTTCCAACCACATAAAAATCAAAACTTATACTCCAAAACAACTATATTAAAGTCCAATAACATACTTTTACCAATTTATATTTTTCCTCAAAAAGTCAACTAGTCTCTAGCAAAAGTCAACTATCAACATTCAACGCATTTCAACCCCAAAAATCGATTATTATAACTTCTAACCACATAATCTAAGCTTAGATGATACCTATATACCATTTAAAAGTCTCAAAACTCAAAGTCAACTCAAGCTCATAATAGTCAACTATAGCTCAAAATAATGAGATTTGAAGATTAAAAACATACATTTGATAATCAAGAGATGAGGAACAAGATTATGGAGCTAGATTCAACAAGATTTCACCAAGAAATGAAAAAATCGCGTAGGGAGTGGAACGGGTCAGCGAACTAAATGGGGGAAAAAGTGGGGGTCAGCGGGTTCGATGATGAAGCATGAATAGCGGATCGGGGTCGTGGAGTATATTTTATGATATTATTAAGTCCCGTTTGGTTTGCGGGTTTATTACTCTTCTCGGTTTAATTACACAACTCGAACATGAATTATATTTCAACCCTCGAATTTATATTATCACCCAACCGATATTACTACAATACGACTACAAATTTTTAATTCTTACCACACAACACTCAAACGAGCAACTAGAATAATATTAAAACGACATTTCTATAATGAACGAGTTATTTCATTTTGGTACAAATTTATTATGTTTAGAAGATTAAGCACATCAGCGTATTCCTTCTCAACCTTCATCTCTTTAGTGACCCTTGATTTAAATCCTACTGCTGAGTCCTGAAATCAAGAACTAAAAAGAAATATTTATTAATGTACCTCGTGTTGAATAAATTCTTATTTGACTTTGTTGAACAATTACAAACAATGATAACAATACAATGAATCTTTTATCGGTAAATTTTCATAATACAACACTTTATTACAAAAAACTGGGAGAGGGACAACAAATGTATAACACTAAAAATACAACAATAGCAAATAACTAACTTCCTTGAATCGCTCCTAAAAACTTTCCTAAAGAACTATTCCAGATAGAAATGCTCTCGTGGATAAAGACAAGGATTCAAAGGTTGGATACTAATTTGCATGAGTTGCGTAAACTTTCGAGGTGTTTTGAGAGAAAGGTTGATACTAACTTCCTTGGTTGGAATGCATTATCAATATAAAGCGTAGCCAACTTGTCGAGCTCATTCAATTGTGTCATTGTGAATTCCAAAAAGATTCGAGCCATCCATTGATCCTTTATGTAGAAACTCACCAACTAAACTGCAGGTGGTTGCGTTTGTTCCCTTATTATTATTAGAATGTCTCATACATACTAATTTACACATGTCGGGTAGCTCTTACTTACCTTCTATCTATACAAAGAGTTTCATTTTTTCATCACCTAATTCAAACCTTTTTTGAACCGTTTATTAAATCGCTGTCTCAACTATTGTAGATCGGAATGATCTAAAGCATCTATGATTAATTGAAAATTTTATCCAGCACAAGAATTACCCTGGCTTGGAAAAATTTGTTTATTAGTCGCAATCGTGAAACGTGACATTTCCATTCTCACTTATACTTTCAAAGGATTATTTATTCCCTCGGTTGAACTTGTTATCTTGGAATAAATATGTTAATATCCAAATCTGTATTTTGTATATTCAAACTATCTCCGGATCTCATAATCATCATCATTGTTGTTCATGGTTGTATCCTTAAAAGCATCACCTTTTGTTAGGATTACCATTGTAGCAACAACAAGTTCAGGTTCATCTTATTATATGTCAACTGTTTGACTTGGGTGAAAGTTTATAAGATTTTGAACCTGATTAATGGAATGATTCCATATCACATCTTTATGCAGTCTTTCTAGATGTTGATTGGTTGAGTTATACATGTTTGTCAGTGTGAGCTAAACTGAGGTGAATATGTATTATGTTTTATTAGGTGAACTGCTCATCTAATGTAATGCTTAATCTTTAACAATTTCAAAGAGTATTAAATGTTTATACGACCGATTTCTCAATCATTTGAACTATTCAAATGTTGTCTCAGAATTAAATGCAAAGGTAAATATAGACATTTGTATATTACCATATTATTGCATCTAATGAGCTTTTTATTTTCATAAACCTTGATTTATGTCTCAAAACAAAAGGCTGTGATTTAACATTTAATTCTAAGTCGATGAAAGATTAGTAGATTATAAATTTTAAGTGTTTGTTCACTGATCATATAATTCAAACATATGATTAAGATTCCGCTGTAATGATCTTTCGCTCATGTAATTATATAATTTTATAATTTATATAGTGTTAGAGATGAGATTCCCAAGTTACTTTACTTGAATTCTATGAGCGCATACTATGACAAATTCATGTCGGGTCTAATCAACGAATGGAGATATTATTATCAGGCTTATGACTTTTATGTAAGGATTAATAGACAACCAACCGAATTAATCTCACGTAAAGGAAACGCTCATGTTCGTAATATAAATGAAAAGACATTCCCCGATCAAACAGAAGCTAATTAGAAAATACTTGTAATGAGACAAGAGTCTAAAATAAAATGATAAAAGTCGGGTTCTCTGCGGGTGTCGCCTCATAACGCCCAGTGGTCTGCACTATCTTCGCAATCTTCTACTCGACATGCACATTTCAAAAGTGTCAAGATATACGATTAATGTCAACAACATTATCAGACGTAAGGAAGCATTAAGTCATAATATGATTGTACTCTTAAGACGGATCGCTGATAGTATCACGTCTCAATCCGTGGAAAATTCCTCGTACGCATAACTCATTGCCCTTCGAGCTCGTGAATGGCCATCACATGACCGCATGCCCATCTCTTTGCTCTCCTTAACCCTCAAAGCACCAAGTGAAGTATAACTTTTATACATCCATTTCTACTCATTTATGATACTCTCTTTATAAATCGAGACAAAAGACATCGCTCTCACTGGATCGTATAAGGACATGATTCCAGAGAGTCCTCGGATACACTCAATGACATCCTTCGCTAACATCCCTGGTGATGAAATTCCGAGTACTCGTAGTAACTCGATCAACTTCATCATATCGTATTACGAGGAATTCTGCTCATCTGTGTTGTAAGTAGTCTACAAAACACTTCGAGGCGCTTTGACTTCAAATTTCTTCCGGATGAAGCTCCACTTTAGCCTGACGAAGTCGACTTTCGCCGATCGAACGTGTCTTTGGGTTCGTAAAACGCAATCTCTCCTCGAGCGGTCGTCTGCGCAAACTGCATCATATATCCGATATCATTCGAATCCTTCAAATGGTTCGTATTCTCGCCTGTGATGAATGAGACACTGGCCCTCAGAATCGCCTGGATTTCCCTTTCAATATATATCTTTTGTTCTCAATTTGAAGAATTGTTTTAATCGTCACAACACTCACAATAAAATTCGGCCAATAAGGATTATTGTATAGCTCTTAAAATGTAGTGGGTTACGGCATTGAAAAACTTCCATAATAACCGCAATGAAAAATACATAAAAGAACAACTTAATCTCTATGATATAAGATATTCTATAACTGATAATAGAATTATTATACTAAGCTTCTTTACAATCCCACCAAACACAAAAGTATGCCAAGAACTCACGAATCTAAAACGAACGACAAAGATGCATAACATTTTTAAATCACATAAGCAAGCTTACCATCACGCTATTACGATTTATCATAATCTTGCGATTACCAAAAATTCAACTTTGATTGTATTGACAATTTCTCATGTCAACGGGTCCACGCCGCATTATCGAAATCACCGCAGCGTACTCAAAAGCACTGAACGCAAATTCAGAATGAAAAGTGCAAGCTTGAGTTCTTGAACGGAAAAATTAGACTATCACATCGGAATGGCATCCCGTGATGCATATTGCCCGCCATACTAATGTGTCCGCGCACATGTTGATCCGACTCGATTTTTTACATTGCATTTACATTGACTACTTATTTATCAGTGGAATTTATTATATTTTATTAATTTTATAACCATGTCGTATAATAATCAAACAAGTTAAAAGAATACACCCATGAGTCTTAAGGAAAAAATATAATACTTTTATCGGAGGTCATCGCGATATAATTATTAGTGGAAAATATTTCTTAACTCTTAGCTCCATAAATGATTTTCCCGTTGACCTATCGCTTAGTGGACAATATAATTAATTATAACTTAATTATAATTAATTAGCTCAAGTTATACGCATTTATTTTCAATACAAGACTAAACCGCCTTAAGTAAAATAGTATTTATAGGCCATATTATCTATATAACATAATAATATATCACAAAGTCCAAGGCATCCATCAAATATCTAACATATTATGTTATGCATGATAAATAATCAATATTATATTTAAAAACATACATGGTAATGGATGAAGTAATAAACAAAATAATAATATCAGTATGTCAAGAATAATCATTAAAATGAAATAAACTATTTAATTTGTTCAAGGTATGTCACTAGTAATCTAATCCTAGTATTAGCTTAATATCTAATATTAAATGTGTCTATAATCTAATCCTAGTGTTTATTTTACACTTACGATGATTAATTATTAAATTATGTCATAACCTTCGAAACCTATTTATCTCATAATTTTAGGACTCAATTTAATTAAATCAAATTCGAATATCATGATTAAATCTAATAGAAATTAGAATTTAATTGGCCTAACTCTATTAGCTTTAATTGATTCTAAGAACAATTAACATTTAATTCAATCTAGAACTAATTTTAACGTGATTATAAAAAATAATTGATTAAAAATGATTTCATCGAGAAATTAAATTTATTCAATTCAATTGATGTCCAATAAATCAAGTTTGGTAAAAATCCATCAGGAATTGAACTTTGATCAAACCAAAATTCAAACGACTCCATTAAAAACAAGTCGTCGACCAAAATACAAGAACAAACCGACAAGCCAAACCGATCAACGACACGCGACGAATGCTGCATGACATACGGCACAAGGCTACACGCTGCGCCACGGGCAACGCATCGGGCAAACTAATTTAATGCGTCAACCGAATCCAGTCGGCCTGCCGGACGGGTCGGCCGTCAAGTTCGATCGACTGCAGTCAACGAAGCGACCTGCTGACCGAGTAAACCCGCTGACCGGTTCGCTGATAAACAATACGACGCCACCGACACGCTACCAAGTAAATAATCCGTTGACTTTTCAGTTCTATATAATCTCTGAATGTAATCGATGGTTTTTACTGCTTTCAATTAATAAACTAACATAAAATTAATTAGCTTTTTAATCATGTTATTTGAAATATTAAAAATCAAATATTATTTGAAATTTTTCAAATAAAAGATTTTGAAAATAATTAGCTTTTAATCATGTTTAATTATTTTATCAACATAATTCATTAACAAGAATTAAAACTTCATAAAACCAAATTAAACACGCAAATTCAAATTTAGCAAAAAATATTTTCATGCTTCATAATTATAATCACGCAATCTGGCTCGGTGACTGCGATTTAAATGCATAATCGTTCTAAACTTAACGGATACGAATCCCGCACGCTACGGATCACAAAAACGATAAACAAACTGCTACAAAGGCATTTCTTTTAGTCGACAATATCAATGAAAGTTGGTGGGTGGAATTAAATTGCTCACAATCCTATCGCCCACACCAAGAATTGCCCAAAATACTCGCTGTGTTTACTAGAATGCTTAAAGTATAAACTAGGAACAAAAAGATGGAAGAAAAACTAGGTTTTTCTTCCTTAGGGGTTCGGTATTATGAAGTGGTGGAGAGGGTTTTGATTTCATGAAAATCAAAATATGAGCATTAGTTTTTGTTGTGTTTAATTGTGCCACTTATATAAAGTAAACACATTTAAAGTTTCTGGCGAGATAAAACTCCCCAAAATCCTATCATCTCCACCGCCCTAATCGAGTTCACCGAGTCCATGAGACTCGATTTTTTGTCTTGAATGTTTCTTCACGCTTTCAATTTATACTGAAAGTTTATAATACATTTATTATATAGTTCAAGCTTACTGCTTATGTGTGACCTCTTAGACGAATTGACAAGAGTAATATACCGAATAACATTAACATAATATTATATTTAATATATAGATTACAACGGGACTCAAGAAATATCAGAATCCCTTAATGTCAATAATAAGAATCCTAAAATATTAATTATTTAATACCATTATATATTGAACTTATATATATATATATATATATAATTTGAATGAGTAAATCGTTATACAATCTAAATTGTTCAATGCATACTTTATGAGATCGAATTTCTCATAGTTCCAATAAATCGATTGTACAATCTAAGTTTTTGGATTTTTCACCAAACCCGGAAGAAGATCCAACAGAAACATAATTGGCTTTTTCACATCCAAGATTCACTTCCCTGGAACGATTCTCAACCTCAACTTGCATATTAGTAGTCAATTCTTGTACCGTAAAAGTTTCGTTAGAACGAAGAATCTTTTTACGATAAGAATTCCAAGATAGTGGCAACTTTGAAAGAATTGCACCAACTTGTATTGCATCAGGAACTACAATATCAACTTGCAATATAAACATCAAGTGCACTTAATCTCATCCATCACGCATTTATTAGAATCAAATTTATGATCAAAATAATTTAACAAACAAATGAAGCGACGCACCTTTTTTGAGATTAAAGTACTTGTTGTGTAAAATGCGATCCTAAATCTCTCTCATTTTCATTGGCCTATATGTGTTGTTGAGCCGCCTTTGAGAGTGAATTCAAAATGTATCCTCTACACATCACTTCATCGCTTTTTCCTTTTTATAATAGTAACCGTGATGTTTCTTTGATGTTCATCCACCGAGTGATCTCGTGAAATGGCTCCTGCATTGTTACTCGAATGTAGAAACATCCTATGGATGCGAGAACCCATTTGACTGATTCGCTTATCCATCAAAGTCATTATTCCCATCAAATTGGCCCAATTGATCAACATAAAAATGTTTGGTTTTGTCACAAGACTTGATTTAATTGGTTGAACTTCCACCAATATCCATCAGACGCTTAGTTCTTTAGATTGTTCAATAAATTCCTATTTGACTTTGTTGAATAATTACAAACAATGACAACAATACGATGGATCTTTTATTGCAGTCTTTACAGCACAACACTTGATTACAAAAACTAAGTACCACAAACAAGAACACTAAAAATACAACAATAAAAAATAACTAACTTCCTTGAATCGTTTACCGAGAACTTTCCTAAAGAACTATTTCCGGTATAAGAATGCTCTTCGTGGATAAGACAAGGATTTGAAAGGTTGATACTGCTTGTATGAGTTGTAGAAACTTTGGGGGTGTTTTGAGAACAAGAAGAAGATAACTTGTTTTGTAGAAAATAAATATGAATCATCACTTTTCTTCTTTGGTTCTCTATATATTTCTATACAAATTGATTTCTCACATATGTTGGTTATTTGGACAAGTATCATGCATATGATGTCTCAAAAGTATCATAAACATGTCAAAAGACACTTATTTTTATATAAAAAGGTACCAATCAACGAATACCTTTTGAAAAGGCAACATTAAAATTCAATCATAATACCACACCCGAGATTTAGGTCGGGACTTGTACATCTCCCTAACTATTCTAACTTTATCCTGACACAAAATATCTGACGCCGGGACATGGTCGTGGGACATATTCCTCCGACAAAGTGCCGATCATCTCAAATATCCAACACTTTGTTCATCCTATATTTTTAATTGAACTTATTTCAAATAAAGCGTAGTATAATATGTTCACAGTCTCATGGATCTTCGTAGATCTTTTCAAACCATTGATATTTTTCTGCACAATAATGAATACTTAAGTTGATAATTACCTTTTATATATAGATATTTATTTAGGAGTAATTTATTAATACCTTTTGGTAGATATTTATCTAGTGAGGATCAAATTGGCAGAAGTTCATGACTTATTTTAAGGTCATTTTAAGCACTTAGTGAGATACTTATTAACATGACCTCATCATGCGAAGACATTGATATCAACCCATAATAACTCGTCAAAATTTTAAACTAATTTTCCTTTAATTCATACGATTGTCGTTTTCGAAAAAATCGATATGTAAATTTGATCATCAATTACTAATTATTCATTATTCTAATAAATATAAAATTTATATAGTTAGATTTTCTTTAAAAGTAGTTTCAAAATATTATTTTTATAATTTAAAAAAATATTTTAAGAGAATTGACACAAATCTCAACTTCACTTTTAAAACGATACTATATTGACTGATGGTATCTATTTGTCATTGTAAGACCTAATTTTAAATAGTTATGAATATTCACTTAAAGCATAATTATGTTGAGTCCCAGTTCAACGCAGCTAAGAGTATAAATGTATATGTATGATCTTAAATTCATCAATGTATAAGTACATTGATGTCCTGACCTCGAGTAGTCCGGGCCCTATCGAGCTTCCAACTCAAATATACCATCAAAAAGAATTAGTTGCATATATAATCCAAAGATGTAAGTTGCATCTTAATTTAATAAATAGATAGCACATTTGGTCTATGAAAGTGTGGAACCAATATTTGTAATTAACTTTAAAACAAATATATAAGAGCCGCATTCTTATATAAATAATATTTATCGTGCCATTTCGAGCCTAATAGGTACAAAGGCCATTTATTGAAAGCCTTTTTGTTACATGGCCCCCTTAAACCGCCTTTATCCTCTATAAATACTCCCTATAATTGTTCTTTAAAGGTAATGCTATTTTTATTACGCATAAATCTACCAGCCTTAAACTCCTTAAACAAGTTCTAATCCATGTACACGGAAGGATTCGATCGACTTCGATCGGCGCCAAAAATTCGAGCACATCGAGACTCGACACCGCCGACATTATGGAACCAAAGTTACTAAGCAAACCAGAGTAAGCACTGACCAAGGAGCGATTAGTTAGGTCGAGGTCGCCACTACGCCTCACCTGTGATGAACACCTAAAAGACTCCATGAGTCCCCGCCTCGAGACCTAGACGAGGCAGCGGATGACAAATGTGAAACACCCATCCGACCCTGAGTTCTCGGTGAAAGAGACGCGAGAGATAAAAGATGACTCCTGCTCACCAAAGAAGGCCCTCGCCAAAATCTGTCACATCACCTTCTAAACGCCGGTCTCATATCCTTTATTTGCCGGTCTAAAACGTAGTAATATACAAATTTAACCTTAATATATTTCATTTATTTAAATCTTAATAATTACATATATTTATTAAAATTTATTCTCCAACCTCAAAATCAATCTCTATTCCTAAGCTCTATCACCTCATTATGCATCCGTAAATCACTTTAACAATCTATAATTTACTGTCAAATTTCAAACAAATTAACTTAATTGAAACTAATAATATCTTTGAAAATGTAGGTAATCAAGCATAAAATATTAAAAAGGGTTTAAGATAGCAATAAATGTTCCCTGTTGAGTTTTGAATTAAGAAAATTTTGACAATGCTACACTTTAACTAAGTTATTATTCAATGATGTGTGGTACTGAATCAGGATCTTGCCTTGTAAATAATAGTCTAAGCTCGTTCGATGTCTGCGAGTTTCGAAAACATTTTTCATTCTTAAAAAATGCCAAAGTCATTTGAATTTTCATTGAAAAAGAGGACATTATATATCGATTGTTCATTTCGGTTGTTATCAATATACAATATATAACTTTCTTACAACAAGAGTTTCATTTTATACTCTAATATTCATATGACAAAGTAGCATCTTTGAGATTGTATTGTGAAATGTTGACTCAGACTACATGGAATCTATCAGCTATATGTCCAATGTGCATTTCCTTAACGATCATTTCGTTCTCACTTTAAACTTTAATAATGCTTTCCCACATAGTATTTTCACTTTCAAATTATTCTCAAATTCGAGTTTTTTTTTTTTTCAATTCAAGTAATACTTGAATTTTGGAATTGAACAATATTTTCAATCCAAATGGATTTATCCCGACTTAAACCTTGATTCGTCGACCTAGTTTTAAGTATCAAAATACAAAGTAACTCTACCAACCTAAAAAATTAGTATCAACTCGATCGCCATCATTTTTCTTTGTGCTTGAAGTGTTAGTAATATAACAAATAGCACTTATGTACATACAGTTCAATCTCCAACACTACCATTTACTAGTTGATATCTAGCGGATGTAGCTAAATAACTGAATTTTACATTTTACTATGATATTCAAGGCTACAGTTGGACTATTTGGTCTAACTATGAATATTGCGTACCATACTCTCTGGTTCCAGAGGCGCAATTATTATTACTTCCTGATTCGCCGTTGGAGGAAGATCAACACCACTGTTCTGCAGTGCAAGGGAGGCACCACCACCAACAATTTTATGGCACGTCTCGATGAGGCAATGGCGACAAGTAGGGCATGAAGAGTGACAATTTAGCCATCTATCAATACATTTGACATGGAATCCATGGTTGCATTTAGGCAAGAGTTTGATTTTTTCCCCTAGAGAAAAATTTGCTAGACAAATAACACACTCACTTTCTAGGCCTGGAATTTTTATGTCCCTTGAGTATTTCACTACCGGAAATGTCTTCAGGGCTTTCTTTTTAATCCCTGTATTAGCTAATTTTCCAGAAAGTGTGGTCGAATTGTTCGGATTTCTTGAATTATCATTAAATGATACCAAGCTTGAGCATCTCATAACACACTTGATTAAGATTTTCAAGCCAAGTGAGCCAATTAAAGCGCATACTAGCACTAATATTACCATTACTATATTCGCATGGAAAGTCTTCACCCTAGTTGATGGCTCTAGTAAATAATGGCTGCTTGAAGAGGGTGCCATTGCTGATGTTGATGAAGAAGATAGGTTGAAAGAGGGGGAGGGTAATAATTTTCTTGAATGGAATGGTAGTAGAGTTTCTTGAATAGAAGAAATTGCCATTTCTTGATTTTAAGTGAAGCTTGTAGTTGTTTTTTGTAGTTGTAATGTTGAATTCCTTATGGAATGGTTACATATATATAGTCAGGGTCTCAGGAACAGATAAAAAGGGGTCATCAAGAAAAGGTTGTTGGGGGGAAAGGCTTGGGATAAGGGCTCCAGCACCATGATTAAATGTAGGTTATTGATACTACCACTCCAATTGCTGTACTGACACTAAAAGTATTGATTTATATGTTACCTTACATTATAAGTATGTTCTAGTTTTGCAACACTTATTACACCTAGTAGTCCTTTAATGTTAAGATTGTTTCCTTCCAAAGTAACGTTTCATAATAACCCGAACCATGATTGTAGCGCCACGCAATTTGATTTTCTTTATCAACATTTTTTGATCGAGTGTGTCACATGTATTGCTCTAACAGAATTTATATTTACCGGCGTATTAGCCTCTATCATGCCACCGAGGTCCGCTTAGTGCAATATCTCGACGAGTAGCGTACCTGAAGTTAAGACCAGAATAAAAAGATTTTGGCAAGGAAATAGAACGAATTTACATGATGGTCAAGGTATGCCCATAACCACCCAAAACCAAATAGAAAGTTAGGTTAGATGGCAACTATATTGATATTTCATGGGAGGAGCCCATGTTTGAATCTTTTAGTGACCCCCTTTTTTTTCATTTTTCCTCCTTTCATGATTTTAAAATCTTTTCTTTACTTCTTTCACTCTATTTTTCTAGTCTCTTCCCACTTATTTCTTTTTTGATAGATTATTGAAGCAATAACTATTATAAGTGGATTGCTTTTTCTTCTTTTTTTTCTATTTCAAAAGAAAAGTTAGTGCGGCCAAGCAGCATTTGAATGATTGTGAAAACTTTTGACCTTCAATAATATATTGAACACTAGTAAAGATTTACATCATCTCGCGATTCTATATATTACTTTATATTTTCAATCATCGGCGACCACTCAATTTCAACTTGGATCCGCCTTAATATATAAATGTATCTTATACAGTTACTATGTTTTGGACACAAATAACATTGTTCACTAGATATTTAGTTATTCGGCAATGTGCATGAATAAAAAATAAAAAGGAATATTCTAAAGTCTCATGAGTGCCCATACCGTCAAGCTTGTTCATACATTGGTTAAAGATATCAGACTTCAATAAATCAAGTTTTGGACATAAATATCATTGTTCACTTAATATCTATAATACTTTAAAGTACACGATGGATGAATAAAAAATGAAGTAGAAACACTTTTGCACTCATTAATAGTTTAAAATTGGTTTCATGGGTGCCATGTATTGGTAAATAATTGGTTTCGTGGGTGCCATGTATTGGTAAATGGTAATAGATAGTAGATCTAAATTGCAATTGAATCACATATTATTGCACTATTATAAATTAATTACCGACAATGGTATAATTATTTCAGTATGACCTCCAAACTAATATATAATTTTCCTATTTTCTCTATAAAAAAAATTGATTTCTTGTACTTTCTATTCGATTTAACATTTTCATTAGCCCGAGGCACCCTACTATAACTCTTTTAGGGACTATTCTGCATCAATATAACTATCTCGGGCTAAACTGCAACATTATCATACTACATGGGATTAAATAGATAATTAATTCGATAAATAATAGTGTAACGCATGGAAAGATTTTATTATTTACAATGTATGCACACTAATACAATAAAATCCATTTAGAAAAACCTATCTAGCATTGTTAACGCTTTATCTAATCGAATGGTATTCGACTATCAATCTATTTGGCCTCTAAACTGATTGGCCGATTGCTTGGCATGCCGGATTCACTGATGTAGTCTTGTACTTGAGATTTAGACTTGCGTCCCGAATTTGACCTCGGATTGTGGATTTTCAGCTTAGATCAGGCCGGATTGTGCCCGGACCGTTACGTGATCTTGAACTGGGTTCGGATTTATGCTTGGACCGTTATATGATCTTAAACTGGACTTGGATTTGGGTCTCGGATTTGATTTAGGCTACCGGAAAGCAGATCGAGCTTGATTTGTGCTCAGAGTCAGTTATAGCGATCCTGTGTTCTGACTTTTTGTGATTCGCTGACGTTATATGACCCATATAGAGTCTGGACCTATGTGATCCCAAATGGATAAGATTTAGTCTTGGACTTTATTTTGACTCGATATAACCAGTCAGTGCCATAAGAGTTTCAGATCCCCCTCAGCACAAATTGACTCGATCTTGGTCATCAGCTCAGTCGCGAGACCGAGACTTCTTTGGTTATGTGTTTAGCTTAGTATGCCTTAAGAAGCCATCCCTTAATAACCGGATTGTTGGAAAATTACGCAACTAGTTCATAATAAAACATGAACAAAAGCAACCAAGATCAAATAAATGTATATAAACGAATTGCAATAAAATACATGTATACATATATGTATGAAACGAGTACTTACAGCGCAACAGAAAAACACCAACTTAATCTTTCACGAAGCCTCCTTTGAATTCCTAAGAACGACCATCGAAGACAATGCCTCCAAGTACCCACACCAAGAGACGCTGAATCACGTGATTGGACTCAGAATCTCTAACAATCGAGAACAAAATCAACCCAAACATGGCTTGAAATGGTTCGGCCATGGAGGAGAAAGGCAGGGGGAGGCCGGGGTTTGTAAGGAAAAGGATGATTAGGTTTTCATCTTTTTTAACTTCCTTTATATAGGCACACTCCTAAACCTAATAGTCAATTTAATCCAACAAGCCAACTCATTAAAACTGCTTAACCAACTAAAAGCTGCTGAGTAACCAATGTCACTTAATGAGCTCTCAATCTTAGTTATACTGTTAATTAAACTAGCAAGTTAATTAACTCGGTCTCGTCCAATTTATCTCTTACATTATCAATGTAAAACTCTCGACTACGTATCTCGTAGATTTCAATCAACTCTTAATTTAGCAATCACGTTTTTAATGTCATACATGAAATAAAACTCAACATCACTGCATGTGTGTGGTCTTCTGAGCTCAGATAATAATAATATAATTGACCATTATTATTATTATAACTATTATGCACGGATTCATCAACTGGCACATAACCCCTGATATTATCTTGAGTTCTTATTTAGTAATTTATAATAACTATTATTAAACATTTAGTTTGAGTAATCTCATTTAACTAAAACTAATAAACGAATTGTTACAACAATTATCCACCATATAATTAAATAAATCAAAATACTCGATTTCCAATACCTCACTTGCCCTTGACGACACTTTACAATTCTTTTTTATCCGCGATCTCTAGTCACAAGTTAATTAAAAATATTCAGACGCTTTCAAGTTTGTCGTCAAACATAACTCTTGAGTTGTCTCGACAGATAAGTTAACGTTATGTCACTGAAGTGAGACATAATTTAATAATACGGGTCAAAGGTTGAGACGAAAATATTATGTACATAATCGAAGGTACTAGTATTTATTTCCATCTACTATAGAATTACAATTTATTGTATATATAGTATCTTCATTATGAAGTATAAAGAGTGGAAGTAAATATATGACTTGAATGTATTCAAGTGGCTCCTTAGGAGACATCAACTAAGTTAGAACCTTCGCTATATCAGAATACATGTGATACCCCATGTATCTAACGCCTAATGCAAAAGATACATGATGTTAAGTGAATAAATCAATCTCCTATAGATGACTGAGATTATCACCTCCGCACGGCCGCCCCGGACGACGTGCGCTGGGCAGACACCTCCGCACGGCTATCTCGAATGACGCTGGGCCGGGCAAAGACACCTCCGCACGCAGCTTGAGTATGAATAAATTTAAAGTAGGTGCAACAACTTTCAATATGTGAATTTATCATTGTGTTTCAACTACATTAAACACAATCCTTACTTGTATCACTCAACTAGTGACATATTTAAGGTAGAATGAAAATTACGTTGGTATACAAAATTGAAAGATTTCATCCATTATATTTTAACTTCATTAAACACAATTCTTTACTTACGTATCTTAGCAAGTACGCCTTTAAGATCAGAATGATGTCTCATTCTTTGGATTACTCATTGCCGATGATACTTAATTCGTAAATCGATAGTATTTATATGGTCCTCCCCATACTCTTATCAATCAGGGTGTATCATTTAATGACTTATATCATTGACTAACTTGTAATGCGAAAGATGCCAAACTAAAACCAAGACTAAATCTAAATCTACTCAAGTCTAGTAAGAGTCGAATTCGCTCATCTCTGCAAAGACAAACTCGGTCTTGTTAAAGTCATTTGCCGTGAAGTATCACTCAATCGGTATTCAAAATGTCTTTCAAAGAAGCATATGTTCAAAGAAAACAATAAGTTTCAAATCCATTCATGGATAATTTAAATCAAGCAGGTTTTATAACGTAGTTACCTATCATTACATAAGAGCTCAATTATCTTTCTTTGTACCTTGTAATCAAGCAATACTATACTTGGCTCAGAATCATGATCAAATCACGTGAGTCAAAACAAAGGTCTAAGACACTAGCTAGCTTGTACCCATAATGAAAATTCTCGACAACAAACCATTTTGAGATATGAGGTTTTATCAAAGTTCTCTTTCTATTTCTTAAGTGTTATTAAATATCTTTCTTTCGATGCCTAATGTTTGAAATAATTAACTAACATTAACTTCAAACTATAGACCTTTATGCACTCGACTTTACAAGTTGTGTGCAAACTATATACAATATTGGTTATCTGGTTATAAAAACCACAAGCTTATGTTTCATAACAATTCATAAACAAAGTTAATGACACGTCATGAAACGTAGATACAATAACATTCAAGGTCATCCAACAGCTTTTCTGACAGTTATAAAGAGATTGAACTATTCATTTAGTGCTTGTTCGATGGCTAAGAGACAATATAACATATTAGTCTTCATAATATCATCACCTTTAATTGAGATCAAAATTAATTACCTCTCAATCACATCATGTGACGTCGTTCACTTGAACAAAAGTTCATGTAACATGTCCACATGATCAAGTCAAGTCTTAAGTGATTATGGTATTTAATGGTTGTCCTTTTATTAGCATACAATAACCATTTTCAATGGTTATATGAAAATGCATTTAGCATTGTAACACTATGGGTACCACAAGTTTATGGATTTCTTCTTAATTTGTTTATTTCACATAATAAATTTGTGTTTTAAATTGCCTAATTATCAAGAAATAAACAGTAATCAGAAGCGTGTCAATTCATAATAGGAAACATGCAGTTACAGATAGTGTAGTTCAAAAACAATCAAACATATTACAAATGAATTGTAAATATTATACTGCATTCCTCAAATCTCTCAAAATGTATAAGGTATCCAAGATCCATCGTCAATCCAAACGCAACACCGCATACATTTTGAATCTCATCACAATGGTAGATTAATTCAATCAATTGTGTACCACGACACAATCCCCCTGTCACTAACACTCCTAATGCGGGCAAGCACTGGCAGTTGTATCACCGAGCCCATAACGTTAGTGGAAATCACCGGTTAAGCTACCAATTAAACCAATATGTTAGTTTGGAATGATCATCTGAAAGCCCACAACGTTAGTGGAAATCACTTCAACATGATCCATTGTCATACTCGTCACGATACCAGTACACCTGCCATCACAGTCGTGCCCGGTGATCGTGATAAGTTTCACAACTTTAAAATTGGTTTGATATGTTGCTTAAATTTTAGTGGTGAGATTAATATCATTTGTTATTATTTAACATGTTATATAGCATAGACTCAAGTAATATGTATATCACTTAAAATAAACAAATAATACACATTTTGGAGATATATGATATGACCCTAAAAATAAAAATAGACCTATTACAACACTTTACAAGTGTAATAGCTAACATAAGGCCCTATTCTTGCATTTTGAAAAATGCACCAGATTCTTCAACTGAAACTTCCAAGTTTGCCAAATGTCGTCTCCGGTAAAAGCTGCCATCTTCAATGCCTCTGATAACAAGAGCATTTATTCATAATCCCACCAAGACAAAGACGTAGGTTTCAGAAAGTTAAATAAATGAAATAAATAAATAAATACGACTACTGCTCGCTTATTAAACGAATAATGTTCGGCCGATCGTATTTAAATAAAATACAAAACTAGGTCATATCAATATATTCCTTCATTCCCATTACAATTTATAATCCAAATAATTAAATCAATATAAAATACGCATTCAATTAATACATTAAACGGTACGGAATAAAATGACTCATAAAGTCATAAATCATTTTAATGCAATTAAGTGTGAATGCAATAAGCAAGTCATTAATACAATAAACATTGCAATAATCATGCAATAAATACATAATAAAAATACAATAAACACTACTCATGAGGTCGTAGATAATTACTTCAATTAAATTCAAATTTTAAATATATGATTGACAATCATATAAATAAGTTTTCATGTTTGATTATATTAAGCCTAAAATCAATCACATAAATATACAATTAAATGTGATAGGAAATTAAATTCAAATCTAACTCTCATAATTATATTCATGAAATATATATAATTAAATTTATTAATTTATATTTTAACCAATAGTTATTACAATAATTATTTATATAAATTAAAATAATGATTTATTACAATAATTATTTTATATAAATACAATCGATAAACTAGTAACCATTTATCTACACATATTTATACTTTTAACTAAATATCGTTAAGATGACTATATCCTCAAATAAATAAATTTATATAAGGATAAATAATAAAAGGGGTTATTGAATTAAATTTATTATCATCAAAATTGATAATTACTATTATCATAATAATAAAATGATAATAATACACAAAAATCAAAATTAATACTTAAAACCGAATTAGGCTTCAGAATAACCCAATCCGAGGAAGAAGGCTACCACCGCCATCGGAGGTCCACCGGGTATACGCGCCGACCTCGCTTCTCCATCCGCAGATGCATCCAACGTGGCCGAACGCCCCTGCCTCGCCACCGGATGCGCCTCTACGGCGGCCTCCGCAAGGTCGCTTCCTACATTTTTGTAAAATTTCGCATTTTATCTGTAATTGAAATGTTTGGAAAAATTGATTTGAAGGCTTTAAACATATCTAAAAATTTCCGAAATTTAATCCACACATTCCACACAATTCTATCAAACGCTTCCAATTGGAATTTTATAAAAACATTATTAAAATTAATTATACAATAAACATTCCAAAAATCAAAAAACTTGTTTCTTTGTGGGATACTTAAACTATCCAACAAATTTCAATTTTTTGGAGATGAGCCTGCCCTTCCGAATACGTAAGAAAATTGGTGAAATTTATGAATATTTTAAATACCTCAAATCTAATAAAAAAGTGTAGATTATAAACAAAACATGTTTTTAAACACAAATCTAAATTCAAATCATCAAAAACATAAACATGATGAAATTGAATAATGTATAAAAATACATATTTATTCATGGATCAAGTCTATAACATATATTCATGGTCAAGAATAGGCAAGATGAAAACATATAAAATATGTTTATACAACAAATTTTATATAAATATAATCGAAATATATACAACTTAAACATGCTCATGATGCCACTGTTGGAAAATTACGCAACTAGTTCATAATAAAACATGAACAAAGAATCAAAGCATCGAATAAACGATATAAACAATTACAATAAAATACATGTATACATATACGTATTTAAATCTAGTACTTACAGGCAAATGAAAAACACCAACTTAATCTTCACGAAGCCTCCTTTGAATTCCTAGCAACGAGCATCGAAAAGACAATGCCTCCAGCTAGTCCATACTGCGAGAGGTCAATCACGTGATCGGACTTCGCTAGAATCTCAACAATTAGAAAAACAAATGGTCAGTCAAGTTCACCCATGGAGTATATATTATGGGGGAGGGGCATTTTGTGAGGAAAAAGGATGATTAGGTTTTCACCTTTTAACTTCCTTTATATAGGCACACTCCTCCTAAACCGAATAACTTGACTCGTTAACTAACAAACCAACTCGTTAAAACCGTTAACCAACTAAAAGCTAGTGAGTAACTAACAAGTCACTTAATGAGCTCTACTAGTTATACCGTTAATTAAACTAGCAAGTTAATTAACCCGATCTGCCCAATTTATATCTTATCAATATAAAACTCGATTGAAGATCTCGTATTTCAATCTACTCTCAATTTAGCAATCACGCTTTTAATTTCATACATGAAATAAAACTCAATGTCACCGTATGTGTGTATGGCCTTCTCGCTCGATAATATAATAATATAATCGACCATTATTATTATTATTATAACGACACATTGGATTCAAGAATTTACAATTACTATTATCAACACTTAGTTTGAGTAATCTTATTTAACTAAACTAATAAACGAATTGTTTTTCAATTGTCGTGAATGGGTATAATTAAAGAAATCAAAATACTTTGATTTCCATCACGGACTCGAGTTCAAAAAGCTAGCCTTACTTCCGATCTTTTGGTGCTATCCCATGTAGATATGCTTCAGGTTGTCAAGAGGGTGCTTTAGCAATTTACTCCGTGTTTCTGACAAATGTGGGCCATGAGGTATCCCGCCCGGAATTACTATAGGCCTTAGTAGCTTAATTTTAAATGATTTGATTCATGAGACGACTTGATCGATTCTCATAACTTTTTAGATATTGTTCCTCAAATTACCTGTTTGTGCGAAGAATCAACCCAAATTCTTGAATTAGACTTCCTATTTGGTGAGAAAGTTGAAGATTTTTGTGTTCTTGACTTTGTTATTTAATTTAGGCATCTATTTAGGATTGGGGTTGAAGATTTGAATGTTTCTAGTGGTTTTGTAGTGGTTTTCTATCTGAAAACAACAAACTACATAGATTTTCTATCGAGATATACCTTCGTGAGTCGTTTTATGCTAAATTCTCTCAGAGATTTTTGTTGTAATTTTTTTCGATTCTCGAGGTTGTGATTTTCGAACCAGCCAAGGGCGGGGGAGACTATCGGGATTTCTTCTCGATTATTGGATCCATGATCGCATATGGATTATTATCTTAACCGTTGATTTTGACGCACGCTTTTTTTTTTATTGGAGTTTATCCATAATCGCATGGATGTTTATCTAATCGCTGATTTTGACAAAGATTCAACTGGCTGATTTAAGGAGATTACTTTGCCTCCAAGTCAATCATATGGGGCGCCTATTTGGTGAAGAAACAGGAAGATTCTAGACTTTTTCTAGGTCAAACACATTTATATACTGACCCCATTATTTCCTTGATATATTAAATTCATCCTTGAAACTTTCGAAAAGCCTATTTCAGCTTTAAAATTAGGGTTAATTAATATAAAACCCTTATTTTTTACTTTAATAAATTTCAAGGACTTAATTTCTGAAAATCCTTATTATTTACACGTGTTCGATTTTTATCAAATCTTGAACTTTAAAACCCTAATCGACAAAGATAACTCGTATGATCGATTTTTATTTAATTAATTCAACTAATTCAAAATAAATTGAATTTAGTTAAAATAATTAATAAATTTGACTATCTAAGCAAATAGTAATACGTAGAGTAGAGAGAGTAGTTGAAGTTTCCATAATAAAAAATGAAAATGTAAAAGTTAATAGTCTCAAAAAAAAGGGAAAGAAAAGATTCTCGTTGTCACGAAATGGGCCAAGCCAAGAATCATAGATCGCAAGATCTTGTCTTTGTTTTTTATAAAAAAATATTTGCTTCTCATAATGGGAGTCAATCCTTCTACTTAAGCACATGCATGTTTACCTGTAAGAATATTTCTTCTCAAAGCATACTAAGCACATGCATGTTTACTGTGTAAGAATCTTCTTCCTCATTAGTATGGTCATTAGTAGGATATTTATTATCTTATTAATATTGCAAACCGTTATGACCGTTATGACCGCTACTTAATCGCTACAAATCTCAAATATCAGACTAAGCACCAAGAATGGCGATGAAGAGTCAAAGGTCCTCCTCCATCAATTTATATATATGCATACTATTCCTCCATCTAACGATGCAAACCATTATCAAATACATATCTAAAGAATTCTATAGCAAGGAATGAGAAATCTTTCTTTCTCAATCAAGTGGTTCTTAAGGAATAATCTCTTCGGTAATATCCTATTCATTTAACGTTTATGTATGTATTCAATCCAATCATGTATTGCTTTACAAATATATATTTATAATCATGAATTCAAGATTTTAGAATTAATACATGCTTTAAATAATTATTCAATATGTGTATCGTGAGCCTAGGATCAGAAATGCATGATTATCTATAGGAATTTGTTAAGAATGAAAATTATATGTACAAGTTTAAAAAAATGATATTTTATTATTACAGCACTAAAGACGATATTCTCTATGAGCGACGTATTTAAGTTTTATTTTGGAAGTGTTTGTCTTATTCAACTGATTAAGTGTCAAGATGTTACTGTGTTCACAAATTCATACTTTATGTGGTTACATAGACCTTAATTTTATCTTATTGAGATTATTAAATTAACAATGGTCATATTTTGGACATTGGTATTTTAGTGATACAATTATCAAGGGTCAAGCCGATTGGTGATCAGATCGTAGTCAACCTCTAATAACGATATAAGTATAAGCTTTTAACAAAGTTACATTTTTCCTTTTCCAAGTTCTAAAGTAGCAAACTTTATGAAAAGTAATTTAAAATCTTTTGAATAAAATATGTTACCGTATCAAGCTAGCAATCATCAAGTACTTTAAATTGATAATTCCTTCGGGGTACGCCAGCGATCCCGGCAGTTTAAGCTTTTGTTGCCTCGATCATTATTTTGAATCATATTTAATTATCAATTTTGATATCCTTCAAGACATTACATTAATACAAGAATGTTGGTTTTAATATATTATTTTATTGAGTCATTCATATTGGTCAAACATTTAGATTCATTTCGTCCACAGACAAATTGTATTCATTTAGTTGAACAATACTTAAAGAATTTATTCAATTAATATATTAAACATAATTTTGGATCTATGATATCAAATGACATCATGTATATAATTTTAGGTCACTACCCACAGGAGTACCTTTAATTATGTTGTTTATATATCAAAATTATTATATGTGTTATTTTAAGCCTAAATCCTTTTATCTCTATATTACAGTTAATTTACCTTCAAACCTTACCTCAATGGCTGCATCCATTATCAAACTCAATGGAACCAACTTCTCATAATGGAAAGAGCAAGTTGAGTTTTCCTTGGGATTACTTGAATTGGACATGGCTCTTCGTTTCGAATGTACCGCACTTATCAAGCAAAAGACTTTGCGATAACAAACGCCATTCTGATTGGGAACGATCTAATAGGCTAAGCATTATGTTTATGCGAATGTTGATCGATACCAACATCAAAACCTCCCTTCCCAAAACCGAGAGTGCAAAAGAGTATTTGCAAGCCATCGAAGGTCGGTTCAAGACTCAGAGAAAATCCTCATTGAAAACTTATGACAGATCTTCGTAACCAGTTAGTTTGACGGTTCTCGCTTCCATGAAGCCATGTCATTGAAATGATCACTGCTACCAAACTTAAGGAGTCATTGACTATGGATGATGCTTTCCGGTCCAATCTATATTGACTAGCTTACCTTCATTACGAACCATTCAAAAATTCATTATAACACTATTAAGGAAAAAATGGATTCTAATGAATACTCAAAACGGTTCAAGAGAGTTCAGTAAGGCTTTAAAGTTGTTCATTTCACTCATGAGCTGGAAAGGTTATCGAAAAAGAATTTTCAACCCATAAACGTAGCACCCAAATCGATGATGTCAAGTTCATCACACAAGAAGAAAAGGATGTTTAAAAATTTTGTGTTAAACTCCGGACATTTCCCAAGCATCGTATGTTTCAGAAAGAATGGTTTGAAAAGAAAGGTAACCTTATGGGTTTCGTAAGTCATTTCGAATCAACTTTTACTGATGTTCCTTCTTCTACTTGGTGGATTGATATTAGTGCTAATGTTCATACTTCAATTCTATGTGATTCATTACGATCCAAACCATAAACCTGTGCTGGACGCATTTCATTTTCATGGGAAATAAAGACAAAGCTCCAGCTTGGTGCCCATTGGCACTTTTCGCCTTACTTTAGCAGTGGTTATCAGCTGACTTATGTCAAACTCTTTATGGTATCGCCTATTTCTCATACTCTGATTGTAGTTAATGCCGATAAGTTTGATACTCATTTGAATTTCAATGGAAATTTCAGCTTGTTTAAAAATTCTATACTTATTGGTTTTAGAATTTTAATTGATGGACTTTATAAAATTCATTCAACCTCAAGATGTCAACTCCATGTCACCTGCATAACAATGAAACATGTTAAGTCATCTATGAAAGACTCATATTTCTCAAAGTGCATAAAAAACTAGGTCATATATCTAATAAGAATCAAACGATTAGTAAAGGGTGGTGTACTCCCGACATTGATTTTACTAACATTACATCATGTGTTATCATTAAAGGAAAAATACAAAAAATACACAAGTATAAAAATATCAAGAAGTACCTATTTCAAATAATACATACGTATATTTACGGACCTCGACGCTCCAACTTTTGGAAGCGAAAATATTTCATCACTTTTATCGATGATTATTCAAGTTATTGCTATCTTTATCTATTGCATGACAAATCTCAGTCAGTGGATGTTGTACAAATATTCATTACTGAAGTCGAAAGGCAATTAGAAAGAAAAGTAAAAATTATTGTGTCGCATTAAAAGTGTGGTGAATTTATGGAAGCGTATTACTTAAACAGACAACATCCTCGACCTTTTGCTAAACTCTCCAAAACTTGGGATCGTTGCTCAATACACAAAGCCCGGATCTCCATGGTAGAACGGGTAACAAAGTGCATCAGACATATAATGGAAATGGTTGATCCATGGCTTAGCCATGAATCTATCTTCCAGACATTCCCAGGATGGATGCATTACGAACAATCGCTATATCTAAATAGGTTCTGCAAGGCCGCTTAAGACTCCTTTCTAGCTGGGAAATGAATGAAACCTAGTTTAAGACATCTTCAAATTTGGAGTGTCCACTAAAGCTGTAATTTACAATTCATTATTTAAAAGAAATTGATTTCAAGACTGCTGTTACTTTATTGGTTATCCTGACAAATCCAAAAGATATAGGTTTTATTGTTATAACCATAATACAAGAATTGTTGAAATCGGAAATGCCATACTTATAAGAATGGAGAAATCGCTGAGCATTAAACAATGCTAAGTTGTCACTATGAAACAAGTGGCACCTTATTCCTTCACCCTATATTCTCGCAGAAACGGAACTCGCCTCTATCGATGAACACATTCACGATGAGAAAATCCCATAAATGATCACCTTTCAACACCATAATAAGATTATCACCGACGTAATGTTATCAAGCACCACAGAACCAAAGATAAGACGATCTCAAAGAGAAAAGAGATCAGCTATTCCTGATGATTACTTGCTTTATCTAATAGAATTTGAAGGGACTAAAGATCCGATTTCTTATTCACAAGCCATGAATGATGTTCATTCTAATAACAATACGCTACGGCGATGAATTAAAATCTATGAAAATAATCAAGTATTGAACTGCTCATTGCCTCCTCGGCAAAAAGAAGTCGGTCAGAAACGGGTTTTCAAACCAACGCGAATTTAATGGAAAATTGAACGATATAAAGCCGCATTTGCTTTTCAAAGCGTTTTCATTGAAGCATGGGTATCGACTATTATGAGACTTTTCGCCCTCAAGTTTCTAGGAAAGATTCTCCTAGAATTATCATGGCATTAGTAGCTCATTATGATCTCGAGTTGCATCAAATGGATGTGAAAACCGCTTCTAAATGGAGACTTGAAGAAGAAGTCTATACGAAGTCAACTCAAGGCTTCATAACCGAAAGCACGTAAAGACAATGGCTCGCAAACTTGGGGACAAATCAATTTATGGGCTCAAACAAGCTTCCCGACAATGGTATCTAAAATTTCATGAAATCATTACTGGTTTTGGTTTCAATGAAAATATAGTTGACCCTTGTATATACCTCAAGTTCAGTGGGAGCAAGTTCATATTTTTGGTTTTGTATGTTGATGACATTTTATTGGCTAGTAGCGACCTCGGGTTATTACGTCAAACTAAGGATTATCTCTCAAAGAACTTTGAATGTAAGATGCAGCGAGAGCCTTATGTGATCGGATAGAATATTCCGTGATAGATCACAAGGACTCCTAGGATTATCTCAGAAAGCATATATTGACAAAGTCCTTGAGAGATTCGCATGACTAATTGTTCCTCCAGTCCTGTTCCACTGCATAAAGGAGACAAACTGTTCTCGAGCAAAGGTCCATTCACATGAACAAAGAAATGGCAAAATATCCTTTATGCTTCGTAGGGATTTTGACGTATTTCGTGTCTTACAAGATTCCCATTAATAAATCGCATTGACCGAAAGCCGCAAAGAAAGTATTGAGATACCTCGCGGAACAAGTGAATTATATGTTCACCTATCGGAAATCAAGTTACCGTGTGTGATCAAGCTATTCTCGATTCGACTGGCTGATGTCCAGACACTCGAGTTGCACTGGCTGCTATGTATATCTCTTATGTGGAGGTGCAATATCCTGGAGAAGCCAAAAATCTGAGATGCTTTTCGGGTCCACTATGATGGCTGAGTACGTGGCATGTTACGAGGCTTCTATTCAGGGAACGTGGCTGCGTAATTTTGTCTCGCTGACGCTTTTAAATTTCATCTTCGGTTATTACCAAATTTTTGTGACAACGGCTAAAAGAACCTTCTTCTCGAAGCACGATAGATAACCATGGGTTCAAACACATGAACCTAAAATACCTACTAAAGCAAAATGTTAAACTCGAAGAAAATTGTTGTTGAATCAATAAGTATAACCATGTGTGGTCGAGCTTTCACTAAAGGACTACCTCCAAAGACCTTTTCTCAGCATTATACCGAAAGTACGGGTTTTGTTTACGCTTCCTAATTATCATATATATCTTTCTCGCCGTTTATCTTTTGAACTCATATATAACAATTCTGATTTTAAATAAATTAACATCCGCTATTTCGCTTTTATGTTATGTATACCTTTTATGTTTAATTGAAACTATACAAATAGTCTTACTCAAGACATCTGCGACCATTATGTTACTCTCATTTACGGCCTAGCTATGCAAGTTACCAATGTCGTAGTACATAGAAGTAAACATGTTACAAAATAATATGTGCACTCCATGACTCTCATTGAAAACTCGATTAGTCAAGGCACTTATGGTAACTATACATACGAGTGTTTTGCTTATCATGCGCGCCTTATGTTGTTAGTATGAAAATTATAATAGATCCTCCTATAGACCAAGTGGGAGAATGTAAGAATATTCTTCCTCATTAGTATGGTCATTAGTAGGATGTTTATTATCATATTAATATTGCAAACCGTTACGATCGTTACAAATCTTAGCCTTAATGGATGGTTAATTCAAGAATGATTTACGGTGAGTTGAGGTCCTCCCTCTACCTATATATATGCATACCATTCTCCATCTAATGTATGCAAAACCATTATCAAACACATATCTAAAGAATTTTATAGGCAAGGAGGGAGAAATCTTTCTTTCTCAATTGAAGTGGTTCTTGGCTGGAACAATCTCTCCGGTAATATCATATTCACACTCTAATGGCCGGAGGTATGTAATCAATCCAATTATGTATTGATTTACAAATATATGATAATCATGTAATTCAAGATTTTGGGATTATATTATGTTTAAATAATTATTCAATATACTGAATATTACTAACATCATCGAAATGAATGAAAAAAAAAACCTTCATCGAAATGGTAGTGTAGTTTTATGACATGAACAAAATTAACAAATTATCTTAATTAATATACATAATTTTGATTTAAATAAAAATTATCATGTCAAAATAGGATCCATGATATAAATATAGAATTAACGGTTTCCCAATTAAGTATGAGAATATTAACGTTAATCATAATTTCATACACACAAAATTCACGATATAGGAATAGAATTAACGGTTTATCAATTAAGTAGCTGACTTTCAATGAAGTTTATGACTGATGACATTGATTAATACAAACTTCCAGTTGATATTAATATGACTCCGTTTGACTCCGTTAAATTACACGTTAGCCCATGACATTGGCGCCTAAGTCTACAATCCTGAATGTTAGTACTTATCATTCTAAAATTGTACATACAAATTAAAAAATTAAATCCTTAACTAATAATATATTATTAGTGTTGGGTTGAAGATATTTTTCGGTGCAAAATTAAGGCTAATCGCCTCATAACCCGCAGGGCCACCGAGGAGCCATCAGGGCCCCAAATTCAGATTAGCAATCGGCCCCCGACTCGCCACGGGAGGGGCCATCGAAGCGCCGGCGATGTTTCGAGGCGCCGACATCTTGAGCCTAAGAAAAGCCTAGCTTTGGTAGATTTATTTAGCCTATAAATATGTGATGTTTGAATGCAGCTTTTATTTATCACATAAATACTGTATCAATCATCCTGTAAGAATATTAGGTCTATAATATTCGAACATGTTTCTTTTGTTCTTGGTAGGTTTGTTTCAGCGATGCTAAAATACTCAACATGGGGATTATAGCTAGCTAGTAGGCTTCAGAACGATCTTCTCGTTGATAAATGGGATTTCAAAGAAAGAATGTGATCTATCTTTCACATTGTTTTAATCGTATAAATCTTTTGTGTCTATTTTATTTTCGCACTTAAATTCCTGTCATTCTTATTGTTTGCTTGGAACTCCGGGATAGATTCAGGAATCTTAAATCCTAATAATTGGTTGATTGGTTTTATTTATGGTATTTATTACTATGTATTAAAAATTCAAAGTGATAATTAATTGAAACCAAATTTTTAAGTTAGATATACAAGTATAAAAATTCGTAAGAAGTATAATAATATGATACAAATTCATGATAATAACTTCCAATGTTAATAATTATTCAAATAATTATCAATCGCTGATTTTTTTTAATATTTTAAAATAATGAAAATAAATATAAACAAACTATTTTTATTGACTGCTAAAGAGCTGATAAAGTCAGTCACAAGATTCTTTGACCTCTCTCTTCTACGGCGTGGTTTTAATTCCTGTAAGAGTAATTCGTATGAGTTAATTTATGGAAAACTATCGATATCAAGTTAATCGGCATATTTCATAATTTACCTCCTAATTATAGCTCAACTATATAAATAATATAAAACTCTAGGGTTGAGAATTTCAACATTTTGTGAATGATGTTCCTAGACTAGACTCAATCATTGATCTGTTAATGGCAAACATGCGGCGTAAATTAGAATACTTTGTCTAGACTAAAATACTTTTACCATTTGATATGTGAGATATTTCCAAACTCTTTTGCAGTGAGTCTTTTTATTTTATTTTAATTTACAATTTGTGTACAATACTAAAATATTTTATTTTATTTTTTTTATTTTAACTTGCGTGGAATACTGAATACTTTTTACCACTTATACTGAATACTAAATTTATTAGTTTAGTTTGAACTTTAATATGTAAAATTATGGTACTATAATATCATTAATTTATTTGTAGACCCACCCAAACTCGCTTAAAGCTCGACAGACATTGGCCAACTGATACAAACTTTAAGAAATCAAAAGTTTTACATAAATATCAATGTTCATTAGATATTTTGTTAATTTATATAATGTACATACGCATGAATAAAATATAAAAAAAAGAATATTTAAAGTGTCATGAGTGCCCAACTGCCCAACCCCTCAAAGCCTGATGAGACATTGATAGACTTTTTTTCATTTAAGAGGTTTATTTACGGCGCCAGCTAAATTAAGTAGGTCTAAACCTCGTGGGCACGCTCGAGCCGGCCGGGTCCACCTCCAAGTTGGCCTCCCACGAGTACATCAGATTAACCAAAAATGCCACTCCCGGATTCAAACCACGCAAAGACCTCTGCTTCAACTTCACTTCCCCGAAACTTTTACCAACCGCTCCATCCTGGGGTTAAAAAAAGGAAAAAAACTAAGATATTGGTGAACTTTTATAAGGATCGCTTTGGACTTATCCAATACCCCGTAAACTCAAGGATTTTTGTATAATACGCCCAATTGGGGAGTCGATAGCACCATACGTCAATCGCCAAGTAATCACCAGCGCAACCCGCCTCGACGCACTTCAATCAACTCAAGCAATTCGAGACCAAATTTCATTATTACTGAAATACAGCACTAACTTAATTTCATCACATACGTCACTGCCTAAACCACTAGGGCAACGCCTGACAAAACCAAGACAGTGTAAACTATTTATACATCTGGCCCACTGCTAGCAGACGGCCCATACTCCGTAAAACCCCTAATCCATTTTTTAGAGATACGGTTTCAAGCGCGCCGGCATTCCATCCTGCACCTCATCTAATCGAAACGAATCAAGTTTTGGCCATAATAAATATCATTGTTCTCCTAATATTTATCATTTTTAAAATTCCACAATGCATGAATAAACAACAAATAAAAACATGAAGAATATTCTAGTGTACTGATCCTCCGTCCTGCCTCAATTGGGCGATATACCACAAGAATAGAACACATGTTAATTTTTAAAAATATAACTAACTTCTAATTTTAATTAATCAATTAAATGCTAACACATGTGAAAGTCTTTGATGGGCTATACGATGTAATTGAGACATGGAGCGCTGCTGACGATCCATGCCTCGTGCCATGAGTGCCCTAATTAAAGGTTTGAAGTAATCTTAATTAATGGAGTAGATTGAAAGATCTTTGTGTTTCTGAAATTATTTGCTTCTGAATCTTTGATGGCCCCAAAGACTCGCACTTCTGCTTTCCAAGTCCCAACTCCCAAGCCACCTAACATAGACTTCTTCCATTTTAAAAAATGATTACATTTTTTATATTCAAAATAATCAAAGTAGTATATTTTGATGTCCTAATTAATATATAACTTCTATTTGAATTAAAATATTAAAAATATTAGCATTTCATATATTGTTCTTCACCAAATATAGAACAAATATAATATTTGAATTCAAACTTTAAAATTTTCTAATTTCAAAATTCAAAAATAGTACGTACAATCTTTTAGAATGAAGGGATTCATTTGATGCAACCTAGTAAAAAATCCCTCATTTTATAATTTTAATGTATTGAGTTTTTAAATTTTGACCTCGAATATTTTTATTTTATTGTATATATTTTGGAGGGAATCACACTCGATCCTCGAGCACGTACTGCTATAAAGATAAGAGCTGAGGGCCATATCGCATACAGACGGTCAAAGACAATGGCACAAATGTTATAGTATAATCCTCAAAAGTGATAAAATGCCAAGACATTCTCCCTATTTTCAAAAAATCCAAAATGTGAACAAATACGCACCGATCCAAATTATGATCCTAAAAAAGACGCCCGAATTTTGAGAAAGAAAGATAAAAATACCACACTTGAGCTTTCTCCAATCGAACCTAACCGGTACCCCATTTAGAAAGAATAATCGTTATTGGCCCAATCGGTTCGGTTTCGATTTTTGCATTGCAAAACCAAGTTGGTCTGTTCGGTTTGAATTTTGACACAAAACCAAACAAGCGTGAACAACCTTGATTATCTCCATCTCATTTTCATTACATGTTTTACTATTTTCTTGCATGGATCTTAATCCGTTATAATCTAATACATATCTTACTTGATTAACTGATAATTGTTGTACATTTTCTTCTGTAATACTATAAACATAATAACCCGATAATATTCTTTTTAGTTCTGAGTGTAAGTAAACTGTAAAATATTAGGTAAAATTTATTATGTTAACTCTACATATTTTCCGACACTATTGAGAAAAGCAGTTTTCACATCGTCTAATGCAATCTTTTATCATCTCTATTGATTTGTTGATTTGATTTTGGGTATTCATATTGATTTGGTGGATATTGGTGGTGTACTCATTGAATATTGGTGTTATTTGGGGGATTCTATATTGAAAAACAAATCGCACTGTTTAAATTGTACAGATCTTATTTTGTTTTTTTTAAACCTGAAACTGACGGCGTCAATAATTTCAAACCTAAACTTTTCATGGCTGTATGGCTTTTACCTCCTAAACCGAATCGCACCGATCATTTATATTTAATTTATTTTTAAATTTATTATATATTTCAAATAAATATTTAATTATTCATAATATATTGATATTTACATTGGATTGCAATTTATATTAGGCCTAGACAATTACTTTAATAAAATCATATTAGTATGGTCAATTTAAATGAAATGGAACAATAAGCCAATAACATAGTCCATAAAATAATAAATCAATGATTCATTGAATTTTATCTATACCAAAAAATTTGAAATCACATATTTCTCTCACTAAATAAGTACAATTAAATTATCTTTCCAATTTTTTAATTTGATTTATTTAATTTTTAATAACCGAAAACCGATTTGCACCGCATCGAAAACAACCGATTGAGCGAGAAAATTGAATCACATCGAACCGAGAAAACTGAATATGGAGGCTGCAGCGAAAAACCGCATCAATTCCACCGATGAACATCCCTAGCGGTATTAAGGGATCAGCGTAGTAGAATTGGCGTGGTATATGCTAATTGAAGAGAGGAAACAATAGAGAGGGCTACCGAGCAATTTCAGCATTTTACGTTGCTTTTAAATTGCCTACATGCCATCACAAGAGTGACAAGATTTAATTATTGCCACCCCCCAAACTATTTTTAAAGGTTTGCGCACTCTCGATTTCCATACACCTAATTTTCATGAAATAAACGACTATATTACCTTTAAAATACACGGAGTCACAAGAAAAATAACTTTGTCCCTAACACTAAAGATAAAGGAATTTAATTATTTTGCCCCTCCCCTATTTGCAAAAGTCAGAAGAATTGTGAAATTTCACGGCGACAAAATTATTCTTCACCAAAAAGATATAATAGCTTGCCCCACCCCCTACTCAGTCTCCACCCCACCCCTTATCCAGAAAACTGAACTCATAAATTAGAAATTTGAGTTGACATCTCAAATTTGAGAACTCATATCAAGCAATTAAACTCACAACTCAAAAAATGAACTCATACATCAAATTTTCGAAATCAGATTTTGGAAGAAAAAAAACTCAGAAAACAGAGCTCAGATCTCAAGCTTTCAAACTCATAACTTAAAAATCATATTTGAAAACTAAAAAATAATTAAGAATTGTAGATATCAAGAATTTGAGAAAGGCCAAACAGTGAAGGATGCTGTTGGATTCAAACAGTCAACCTTGGCATTCATGACTTTAGGTCAACGTTAGCAGATTCTTATTAATGTAGAGGATGAAGGCTATTCCACTCATGTGAGTTTCTCTGCAGGACAAAAGATTATGATAGATGGAGATGATATAATAATGACAATGTGATGAGTTTATTTTCCTCAAACAAAAATATTAATTTCATTTGAATTTACCCATTTGAATAGTTTGAAGAAGGCTAATTATGTGGAATTTATACTGTGAAGGACTGAGAAAAGAGTGGTATGAATTTTGTCATTTTGGGATTCTTGGTATGATTCTTGGCTTGCTCAGATTGGGATTGCTCAAGGTGTATATAATACAAAAATCCTAGTTTCTCTATTCAGTTTCTGCAATTTTGTTGGCAGACTTGGAGAGGGTGATTTTGGGGGGGGTGGTGGTGGTGGTGGGTGGTGATTGGGGGCGGAATGTGATGGTGGTTTGTTGTAGTTCTACCATTTTGCGAGCAGTGCATAAATAAGAGTGGGATTGTAAAGTAGGGGTATGCGAGGTAAGTAAAGGGGTGGAGGTGAGGGCACAGACATTTTTTAAATAAATGACACTTTCGCTCTTAATAAACTTTCTAATTACTTGCAACAGAGAGGGGCAAAATAGTCATTTCACACACTACACTTTAGTGTTGTGACAAAATAGTCATTTTACTCAGGACTAATGCGTATTTTGGGCGGTAATATAGTCATTTCACTAATTTAAAATTAAACAGATGAAATGTATTAATTAAAAATACAGGAGGCGACCGAATAGTTCAAGGTGTGCCCAGACACTAAAAATAAGACACTGCCCACCATAAGACAAGTGCAGACGCCCACCAAGCCTATACTAATTTAATTCGTATGATTTTTAAATAACAAATTTACTTCTAGAATTTTCTTAAAAAATTATAAATTTATCTCAAAAATGATCTCCACACATGTTCTACGTTAGAGTTTAACGAATTCATTAACCGAGGAATTAAACTGCACTAATATAGCCAATTAAAAGGACTAAATATGGATGAGTGCCATAATCTGAAATCAAAGTGTAACTGGTTCCTAATATTTGGGATCAAATTAATAATTAACTAAATTACAAGTTATAATTTGATATAAATATTTTAGATTCTAAAGTTATTATATCCAATCCAATTTTTTGTTTTTTTGTTTTTGTTTTGGAGTGAGGGCAGAATTTTGATTTGGTTTAGGGAGGAAGGCCAATGGATTTTTGTTATTTGGCAATGAAATTTACTTTTACTACAGGGTAAACTAGAGATGTGGCAGTCATGCAGACCAAAGGAGCTGAAAGTTCGATTCCTAAGGTTCGGTTCAAATCTTAATTTTGGGTTTGATGGAGTTGAAGTTTGGAAATTCGATTTTGTTCCAATTATTCAAATTTATAATTGATTTTTAAGTTTTTCTTATTTTATCATGAAAAAAATAGAATTATTGATTCAACTTTAAAACTGTTCAAATCGAACCTCGAACCATCGGATTATTTGAATTGAACCTAACTTAGATTTTTTCATATTTGCTCAAATTTCGAAAACAATCGAACTTTCAAATTGTTATATTTCAAATTGTCTCGATTCCATTAAAATTTGAAGAAGTCTGAAACGTAAAAATCTATGTGCTACTACATATTTTTCAGCATCTTCTAAGGATTCCTTTTTTCTCTCTAAGAATTTTTTATCAATGAAAAAAACACTGAATAATTCAAGAGGAAATGAGAAACAAAAAAATATTAGTGAGAATTTCAGAGCAAATTGACCATATCTAATGTTATAAAACTGCTTTACATTTGCAACACTTCAGTCTTCCGTTATGTGATCCCTAGTAAATGTGACTTACAGCTATTAAAATTTTCCTTAATATTGTCTCCCTCAACTACAATTCAGCTAATCAACTATATAATCTAAGTAATAAAATTGCGTACCACAGCCTCGGATTGTAGAGTTGCAATCCTAATTATAATTTCCTGAGGCCGCCCTGGAACCGAATCATTGATGCTTGGCTGAGGGGGGTGTGTGCACCCAACAATTTTCTGGCACGTTTCGATTAGGCAATGGCGACAAGTAGGGCAAGAAGAGTGACAATTAAGCCATTTATCAATACACTTGCTATGGAATCCATGGTTGCACTTAGGCAACATCTTGATTTTTTGCCCTGGGGAAAATTCCCCAGGCACCACACTCACTTTCCAGGCCTGGAATTTTCATGCCTGGGCAAGTAATTCACTACAGGAAATGTCTTCGCAAGGCCTGTTTCGTGATCCCTGTATTAGCTATATTCGCGGCAGTTGAATTGTTTCCATTTCTTGAATCATCGTCGACAGATGTGGATCTTGAGCATCTCATTGCACACCTGATTATCGCATTCAGACCGAGCGAGCAAATCAAGGCGCACAATAGCACTGAGAGTACCATTACGATCTTGGCATCGAAGGAATGCTTCCCTGATGATGGTTCTAGTAAATGATTGCTGCCTTGATGTGGTTCTATTGATGCAGAGGATTGGTTGAAAGAGGGGTAGAGTAACAAACTGAATGAAATGTTACTAGAATTTGTTCAATAGAAGTTTCCATTTATTGAATTTTAGTTCTTGAGTAAAGTTTGCGGAAGCCAAATGGGTAGTTGAATCGATCGTTCGAGAATGATTGAAATATATATAGACTGGAAAAACATAAGAACAAGGGCTAATAAACTTTTAAGGTTGTGATAGTGGAATTAATTGTTATTAGTAGTATAACTTATCATAACACTAGTAGTGAATAAAGCTTGGGATTAAAGGTCATGCCATGATTAAAATATTTGGTTCCTGGTGGAATGATTTATGGCAAATTACAATTCTTAACCTTTCTATGGACCAATTATTCAATAGAACTTATTTCGATTGGATAACAAAATGTAGCCCTTCTGTTTTGATGGTTATGATGATAATGTTGTAACTTTATCATACCATCGTAAAGGTCAATATATGTGGATTTGTAATCATTTTTTTATTCAAACATATCTAAGCAATTTGCTATACACATTAAATTGGTCTCGATCAAAGTTAGATTTCGAAAAATCCATTGATGATACGAAAACTGATCCTTACTAAATTAATTAGTCTTGAATTATATTCATATTACCCATTCACTAGGACCACAATATTGATAAGCACCGTCTCTATTACAACTCAATTTAAGAAAGAACTGTAACGATAAGTATCAAAGACTTCGCCTCTTCACACGGTAGCAGTTCTAATTTCATAGCGACCGAACCTCGTCAAAGTAGGTTAAAAAACTCCGAATCTAATCCAGCGAGATCAACAGGCAATATCCCCATTAATCCTTTCGGCAAGGTGCTTCAAAATGTCGGCTCAAGGAGGGGCGGATCTAGATAAGTCGGGCGAGGGGCGGATCTAGATGAATTAAAGTGGTGGTTCAAAATACATTAATTATTTTTCATAGTATTTTATTAGGCAAATCAAAAAATTATAGGAAAGAATGTTGAATTTGAATAAAAATTTAACAAGAAAATAAAGTATTCTAGTAGTTATAAGAAATGAGATTTAGATGAATAATTCAATATGTTTCTCTGTATAAATTCACCGGCTCCACCGATATTAAAAAGTTGAGAGTTTTTTAGCAATAGAAGTGTGAGCTCTAAAAGTTATATTTTGATACTACTAAGATTTGAAACCACTAATATTTTTTGTTACAATTTCATTACTAACCAATTGAGCTAATATGATTTTTGGTGATTAAGTTGAACCACTCGAATACATTAAGATCCGCCTCAGTTCGAAAGTCAATTTAGAATTAAAGAAAATTTTCAAATAAGTCTTTGCTTGTGTCACCAATTTATAATTTAATCCCAATAGTTCATCACCTTTTGTTTGATCCCTATAATTTATAGATAATTGTATTTTAGGCCTCCTTATCTACTTAAATTGCAGTAATTGTGCCCAATTTTTTCGGTCAACAATTAACATAAATGTTTTTTTTATATATAAATATCCCAAAGTTTGTCTATAGAAGTTTGTCCGAGGGCTATTAAAGGCTCATGGCTATTAATCGAGCCATGATGAGAACTAGAGCAATCCAAACTATTACAAAAGTCACTTTCATGACATAATTTAAGATTATCAATACATCCAATGTTTGTGGGATGCCAAAAAATACAATTATTTTTTTATATCCATTCTTTTCCAACTTCCTCCATTCTTGGGATCTTTTGATAAAATCAAAGTGCCTATATCCAACTTGAGAAAAGAAACTGTCAATGACAATGACCAAAGAGTCAAAGTCATTGTAGCTAATCAGGATAGATCCAGTAAAAAGAGCTTCAGTAAATGCTTTTGGAACAAAATCTTGATGATCCCCCATCAGATCGTCAACATCAACACCCAAGTGGTGCCCTTGGATATTGTGTCAATCTTGTCCTTGTTTAATCAAGATTGCCCAAGAAAGAGATCCATTCCGATCATGGGAAGTAATCCCCATACAAAGGAAGAGCTTGCCTCCTTTTCATGATTAAACATCAAAGACTTGAAGATTGGGGAGCAACAATTTAAAGTTTCTTTCTTGCTAGAAATGTCATTCAAACGAGGGGCCCAAGTATAGTGGAAATCTTCGACCTTCTAGAATCAAGACACCAGCCTTTTGGCAAAAAACTCAGGACAACCCTTTGAATTTTTCCAACATCAAAAGAGCATTGATTAAAGCAAATATCATTCCTGTGGAGCCAAGTACTCCAAATCATACTTCCAATTTTAATAATGTTCAATTTAATATAAGATGCTTTTTTTCAAGGTTTAAGAATCCAAGATATGAGGAGATTAACAATATTATCGTGATTACGAATAGTGGCATTACCCAAAAGGGAATTCCAAATATTCTTAATATGGTGGAAATTATAAAAAAGATGAGAGACGGTTTCTTTACTTGAAGCATAAAAGACACAATTAGTATCAAAGATTTTATTAGATTTTCTTTCAAGATTGTCTTTAGGGGAAAGCCTATTGAGAAGAAGCTTCCAAATAAAAGTTCTAACTTTTTGTGGAAGTGGAATTTTCCAAATCCTCTCCCAAATTTGGGACGGTAGACTTGAATGGCTGTGTTGGTTCGTGATAATGTGATTAAACTTTAAAGAATTCTAAGTAAAAGTCTTTGGTATGAAATTGGCTCTTGGGCCAAGCTAAGTCCTCGTATTTGACAACCTAATTTTCAAATATCTTTGTAATATTTATCGAAAATATTTTTGGCAATCTATGTTCTAGTGGATGTTATTGGTTAGTAAAGTGTCCAAACCGAGGGATGGAAACGGTGGATTCATATTGGGCTTAAAGAAGTTTTTAAATACCCCATTAGGGAACCATAGATCATTTCAGATATCAATTCTATCCGAATTAACCACCCAAATCATAAGTGAAGATATAGAAGAAGACCACTGAGACTTTTCCAAGCCCATGAGGCATTACTTTTAATAAAGGGATAAGGAGAAGTGGACAGTTCGTATAACATTTTGGTTTCACACCTTGTTGGGGTGGGGAGATTCCGGGAATCTAAAAGGCGACAACCATTTTTGCACAAGAAAATTGAAATGATGCAAGGGTGCTTGAATCAACCCCCCCCTTTGTGGACAACTGTGAAACTCCCGCTTAACCTGCTGAATATTTTGATGTTTACCCCTACGTAAAAATTGAAGCAAAGATTTTATCAATTTCATTCCACATCCTGGGGGAAATTTAGAGTACACCCCATAGAATAAACTAAGCAAAGTATTTTGAGAACATACTTAATTAGGTCAAAATTAAGAAATTTACTCTTCCAATATGAATTTTTTTTTAATTTTATCAATGATATCTCAGGAAATCGCTTTCTATTAGTAGAAATATCCATTAATGCCTTTATTGTTCTACCAAGACTACAAGATTCATTAATTTTGAGGATATTCGAAGCTTTAGATTTTATAGCAGACAGGGTACAAGGGCTAAAGAAAATATGAGATTTGTTAAAATTAATAATTTGCCCATAATCAACACAATAATCCGAGAGGGTGGAGGAGAAGCATTCCAAGCTTTTCGAATTAAGATGAAGAAAGAAGAAACTGTCATCAGCAAATAAAAGATGAGAAAGAGGAGGACTATTTTTAACAATCGACACCCCTTTAATATCCCCATTATTCATACCCAAAGACAAAGAAGCCGAGAGAGCCTTCGTACAAAAGGAGAAAATGATAGGCAAGAGGGGATCTCCTTGGCTAAGACCACATCAAGAACGGAAAACATTAGTAGTTCGTCCATTAACAAGGACCGAGAATTGAACCGAAGAAATACATTGAGAACTAAGATCTATCCAATGATCGGGGAAGTTGAATTTCTTGAGAACCGAAATAACAAAATCTCATCTAATCCTATCAAACGTCTTGCTCGTATCAACCTTAATGACGGTCATATTAAATTTTTTCATTTTGAAAGTGCAAATATGATGAGTGATTTCCTGAGCGAGGATAACACTATCATGAATAAGCTTTCCACTAACATAAAATTTAATTGAATGTTACTATTGCAACTTTCGATAGATAATGAAGGTTAAATTGCAACCCGTGAACTAATACTCCGTAATAGTGGTAACTGTTTTACAACTTTAATGGAAATTATGTCTTAAACTCGATTAGCTATTAATGGCCTTAGCTGCATGGTAGCCTATGATACAAATATTTCCTCCGTTTTTTATAGTATGGTATCTATGATAACAAATATTTCTCCGCTTTTATAGCTACCAATTTTTATATTTTTTATGATTGTTGTTTTAGCAAAGATAATAAATAGTATTTTTATATTTTTAATATATTTTTTGACTATTTTTTCTCTTGAAATAAATAACCAATCAATAATATTATTTCAATTGATTGTCATTCTATATTTTTAATGTAATTTTTAACTATTTTTTTATTTTTCTTAATCTATATGTAAAATGTTAAACGATAATTAAAAAATGAAGGAGTAGTACATGAAAAAGGTTTATTTTGAAGTTATCTCCCAAGATTGCAAGATCTTATTTTTTTGTTATTTTCAAACTTTAAAGTACATAGCCTGGTAGTCCTCCACTACCAAAGTTCTAGGATAACATAGACTAATTGATCTTGTTCTTTGAAGTAGAAATTTTATTATTCCCACAATCCAGATGGACCCAACTTTCCACTTAAGCACAATCTATGTCATGCTCCGTATTCTACTTCAGGCCTTACTTTCAATTACATTATGAAAAAAAAATTCTAAAAAATACCTATTATGAAAATTATAAAAACATAATCAATTATATTAATTTTATATTTCATAGAATAAAAAATAAATTGTACGGAGTATGTAATTGATCACTCTGTACATTTTAGAAGTTAAATAAATTTTTGCCCGATTTTCAAGGGGTTATCTTGTAATTTCATAAATAATAAAATATATCTTCAACGACTTCAAGTGCATTATAATCGTCTCAAGTCCAGCTGGACGAATAATCTAATTTAAAACAAACTTAAGTGGAGATTAACAATTTAATAACATGGCTTTAGCCCGTTTGCTTTCCAGTTGGAGAAAAGACTAATGCTATCTATCTCCATTCCCTAAAAGATCAATAATTTTTTTTAATACTTAATCTACCATAATTTATGTTGAAATATTCATACAACACATATTGAAAAATATTTGAATTCATAAAATTTGAAAAATCATTTTATCAAAATTCCATGCTAGAGGATCTTTTTCGGGATGAAAGAAATAATTATGTACTATCAACATGCTACATTAGTTCGACTAGTTTGAAATTTCCCGTACGCAATATCTACATGTATTTTGAAGCACTTACTAAAATCTTGTAGACTACTCCCTTTTCAAGCATGTATTAGAAATCTTTTTTTCTTATAAGTAATGTATTCATTAACTATAAATATCCAATACATTATTTTTTGCATTATTATAAACGCTATTAAAATTAATATTTATACTAGTACAATCCGAATCATTAAAGGAGTTAACTGAAATATCATGCAAGTTTACAAAACAATCAATATTAGTTGAAAACCAAAATAACTTGCATACATCCTTGAGTTCTTTGTTATTCAAGGAATTCCATTCTTTGCTCCTCTCGATCATTTGAAAGTATCTATTTCATACATGTGAACGAATTTCATTCTTTGCTCCTCTCGCTCATCTGAAAGTATCTATTCCATACATGTAAAGTAAAAGAATCAGAAATAAAATAGAGAACATGTAATCTATTGTTTTTACGAAGGATGACAGCCAATAGGACAATGCAACTTAGCCGAATGCTTCAATGTTGGTTCCCTTTTCAAGCATGTATTAGAAATCTTAAACTAGTACTACTTTTGCTCTTTTGTTGCTTCATCGGATTCATAGTACAACACTAACCGTTCCTTGTATCTTGTAAGTATTCTAATTAATTAACCAAGTGGATTGGATAACATAAAATAGTTATTGCAATCTATCCAAGTGGACTCGATAATCTTTTGGCTATCTTGTAGTTGATAATTGTAGATACACAAAATCACAATGTTGATTTGATTAGAGGAGTTTTGCAATAATTTTGGCCTAGGATACATGTAATGTAAACTAGCTCAAAAAGTCTCAAGTATGTATATATTTACATATATATTATATATATTTCAACATACAAATAGTTTTTTCGGGATTTTATCAAAAGTTAATTTTTTCAATCTCAATCATACTTTGTTTGGTTTGATTTACTATATAAACTTAAATTTTTAGAAGCATCGTATACATAAACTTTAATTTTGTTTTGCAAATTTGAAATGTGTCTGCTCACTTAAGGAGAAGGATTTGAAGCCTGTCTAACTCGAGTTTCGAACGAATCGAAAATTGAGGTCGCTCACATCTGATTTGAAAAGTTCGGTTCGAGGTTCGATTCCAAACGCTCGAGGTTCGGTTCACAAGAAAATTTGAATTTTAATGATAAATATGAAAAAAATAAAATAAATTTACAAATTATGTAATGAGGTTCGAGCTCGACTTAACTACATCGAACCGAATTCTCGAACTTTCGAATCGAACTTTCATGTTCTTTACAAGTCTATTATTAATAGTTCAATAGAATTGGCTAAGCCAATCATATCTGGGCCAAAACTACGCTAAGAGAGTCGGGTTTCGTAAAGAAGATAATGGGCCTTGATCACAAACATTCCTGCTATACCTAAAACGCCAACAAAAAACAATAAGAAGATTAAGTATTCATCATACTTTAGACTTGCACATACGTAAGATTATCAATTGGAAGGGAATCATCAACACATACGTACAGTTTGAGGATGATACATCACACACATGGGACATATATATACCTTATAATTGTCGTGCATATCACTTTTTAATTAACTTTGCTTATTTATCTTTAATGCATGTTCAATGATTTAAAGTTATGCATTGAATAATACATTATTTTGCTCAAATTCTCAGATGTATGACTTTCATGATTCAATTCACAAGAATAAGGATTTCATATGTCATTTTTGGTCTCAATAATCGTGTTAGTTAAATAGTATTATATTTTATGTAGAACTATTTTTATTATTATTATAATAATAAGTATTAGTTAAATAATCATATGTTTTTGTAGAATTATTATTAATATTATTATTATTATTATTATTTATTATTTATTATTATGTAGAACTATTTTTATTATTATAATAGATATTAGTTAACAACTACATGCTTGGAGTATAATTATTATTATTATTATTATTAATGGCTATTATTTAATTCATGTAGATATGAATTTTTATATATCGATAACAAAAAATTAAATTATACCTTTAAATCATAACAATTTAATTTGAATCACATAAAATAAATAATTCGATGATATTACTGATGATCAATTCATCAATATATTTAGTTGTGAGTATATCAAATTGTTAAAGTAATATTTGTATCTCTCTATAGACATCTCGGCCATAATATCTCATGAACATCGTATTTTATTGTAATTTGATATATTATATATTTAAAGAGTTATTTGTGATCAAAGTATTTCAAAAATTAAAAATAAGGAATTAGAAAGAAATTCAAGGAGCGTAAGTTTCTACACGCTTGTAACGATTTCAATTAAACATAAAAAATATATCAAATATATGAGAACATTAGATATGTCAGCAAGTGACGTGACGCCTCTTCTATTAGCTATATGAAAAAGACTCAACAAAATTGAAGTCAGTATAACACTTTAGCGAGAGTCATGGGTCCACTCAAATTTGAGAAATTTTTAGGATTAGCACAAGTCAACGTTCTTTTTTAATTTTTAACAAACTCTTTTTTTGCTACAATACAACACTCCCTCCGTAAAAATAAAAAAAATACTCTTACTTCAAAGCCAAAATCATCCCCACCCCTATCACCATTCCTCCATCACCCACCCCCATCAGCCATTTTCTCCCCCACACCACTATCTCCCCTTACCCCTCTACCCCTTCATCACCCTGGACTTACGCCACCATACTAATCCCGCCCGCCATCCTCACCCCATCAGAGTCTCTCCCCACTACTCGCAAATCTATTAACCCTCCCCCTACCCTTCCTTCCTTTGTTTTGAAATTTTAATTTCAACAAAAAAATATTAAGGGTGGGGGTAGGGTTTCGATTTTAGCAAAAATTTGGGATTAGTGAGGATTTGATGTCATAAATACAATCAAAGTAAGCTGACGCGGTGGAAGGTGGCTCAGCGTAGCCAAGCGGTGTGATTTGATTTTGCAGTTAAGAGAAAACAGAAGTAAAGTAGGGCATTTTTATCTTTCAAGTGGAAGTGTGGTATTGCAACAAACAAAACAAAATATGCTAGCAAAATTAAAAATAATTGTAAATATAACTAATAATAAAGTAAATGTATTGCAGAGAAATAACAACAAAGCGAGAGGATTATTTCATTGTTTTGCTGGGATGTATGTATACAATATAATAAGTGCCTATTTATGCTTCCAATATAATATACAGTAAGTTACTCGTAAATGGGCACTGGAATGCAAGAAATCTAATTACTTCCTAAGAAAGTCATCTCCTTTTCAAGTACAAGACATCCCATAATAATATTTCATGACACTCCCTCTTGGATGTCTAATTAACTAAAATATGTCTCATTAAAACCTTACTAGGAAAAATCCGTCTGGGGATAAAAATCCAGTGAAGGAGAAAAAATGTATTATTCTCAACATACGCTTATAATGTTGCCTCATTAAAACCTTATCAGGAAAATCCATTTGGGACAAACCTCGATTTGGGCGAAAAGAGTACAACGCTGGCTTAACTCCCTCATGCCTGGCCAGCTACCACCATTGTTCTTTAGTCTATAAATTCACATGTTTTTGATAATCTTTCTATGATGATTTTAGTGAATATATCCGCGATTATCACAAGATCGAATCAAGTTAATATCAATTCTACCCATTCTTTTCAAGATCACAGTAAGAAGAATTTTGGTGAAATATGCTTTGTTCTATCTCCTTTGATATATCCTTCCTTTAACTGTGTAATACATGTAGAATTATTTTCATACAGGGTCGTCGGGACCAACTTTTTAGATAATAACTACATTTTGGATATAATGGACTCATGCTTCTTAGCCAAATGTATTCATCGACTTACTTGTATTGCCAATATTTCAAATTAAGCCCACCACTAGTGAATAAATATCTAGTCTGTAATCTTCCATTATGGGGATCAGATAGATATCCCCCATCAGCATATCCGATTAGCTCCAATTTGGAGGTATTTGAATAGAACAATCACATATCCATTGTACCTCTAAGGTATCGAAGAATTTGTTTAACTCCATTCCAATGCTCTCTGAGTTGGGTAATCATATCTTTACATTGACACAAAGAAATGATAAGGTCTCAGTCTTGTATGACCCAAGATACATTAGTGCTCCAATAGCTTAAATAAGGTACTTCTCAGACCAATTAGTTCTCTCATTATTTTCTTAGGGGCCTGAATGGGTCTTTGTTCACATTCAAGGACTAACAACCATCTGGGGTGCTCAATGGATGACTTATCCATAAGAAATTATTTTAAGACTTTTTCACATAAGTTCTTTGAGACATACAAATATTCTTTTACTCATGATTTATTTCCTTACCCAAGACAAAATTTTGTTTGTCCGAGATCTTTCATCTCAAATTCCTTCTTTAAGCAGTTTACAGCTTTTGGAAGTTCTTCAGGAGTTCCAACTATATTTAAGTCATCAACATAAACTGCAATTATTACAAACTCTTTTCCTGATCTTTTCATGAAAATGCAAGGACATGTAAGATCATTCTTATAACCCTCTTTGGTTAAATATTCACTTAGGCGATTATACCACATTCTCCCCAAACTCGCTTTTAATCCATATATAAGGACTTATTCTCAATTTTATAGAAAAATGTTCTCTAGAACATGAACCATGTGCTTCACGCAAATATAATCCTTCCGGAGTTTATAATTATATTTTCAAGCGTAATTACATGTATAGTCGTTAACGTCCATTAGACGCGAATCGAAGTCCTTCATGTACCGCCAGTTAATTAAATATCGAAATGTAGTTCGTATCCACCACCGAGAATATGTCTCCTCATAATCAATGTCGCCCTCATTTAAATCCTGGCTACAAGCCTGTCTTTGTACCTCACCCCACCCTTTTCATTTCGCTTTTGCACAAATACCCATTTATATCCTAATCGCTTTTATTAACGCTTGCGTAATGGACTACAGGTACAAAAACCTTCGCTGTTTATGGGATTTTTTAATTCGACTGATTGCTTCTTTCCATTTTGGCCAATCATTCCTGCGTCTGCATTCATCTACAGACTTTGGTTCATGATCCTCATTTTCATCCATCACATTCAGCGCTATATTATATGAGAATTTATCGTCGACGTGTATCTCATTTCGGTTCCACCGCATCCCACTCATAATATAATTTATCGAGATCTCTTCATTGTTACTAATTTCAGGTACCTGAAGTTCTTCTGGAACCAAATTATTAGTTATGAGTTGAGATTCTTCGGTATTTGTTGTATCCTCTTCTTGACCATCTATGGTGATTGCTCCTTTTCTTTTTCGAGGATTCTTATTCTTGGAACCGATTGGTCTACCACGCTTCATGCGTGCTTTAGACTCATTCGCAATACTATTGGGTCCTTCAGGGACATCAATTCTGATCGGAGCATTTGCAGCTGGTATGTGTGATTTAGTCACACCTTTAGGTCGAGAGTTACTTCTGCGCTTTATTAGCTAAGACTTGTAAATGAATTATCTTTTGAACTTCTAGTTCACATTATTTTGTACGAGGATCAAGATAAGATAATGATAATTCATTCCAACTAATATTTCTCAGCTGCTTATTCTCTCCTCCTAATGTTAGGAAGTATGATTCGTCAAGTACACCAACAAATCGAAAGCGCTTAATAATAATGTACTTTTTCTCTTCACCGACTTTTTATCCCTGATGGGTTTTTCCTAGTAAAGTTTTAACGAGGCATATTTTAGTTAATTAGACATCCGGTGGGGAGCATATGAAATATTATTATGGATGCACTCAAAACCAACATAAATTCCAAACTCCCTTGAGACCCATCTTTAAAGGCCAAAGTGGGTGGAGCAGAGATATACCGCACTTTCAAATATTCTAAGATTTATACATATTAGGTCTCGACCCGAAACCAATTGTGAATGGGATGTTGTATGACAACTTCTATCGTCCGATGCGCACAAGTGCCGTTGCATGCGCATAGCTGCCCCTCAACAAGTAAGTGGGAGTTTGCTTCATGAGTAACGGTCTTGCAACCAATTGAAGATGTTTACCAATGATTCAAGAAGAATACTTCAGGTACGAACATGTTCTATGTATGCTCAAAGATCACCCCACCGACAAACAATAGTCATTAAAAGCTTGGGAGGTAAACTCACATGCATTATCAAGCCGTATCTTCTTGATTGGATAATCAGGGAAATGTGCCCTTAATCGAATAATTTGAGCAAGTAGTCTCGCAAACGCCAGGTTACGAGTAGACAATAGGATACGTGTGACCATCTTGTCAATTTATCAATAAGGATCGAGTGAAATACCTAAATGTTCCACATATAGGGATGTATTGGCCCACATATATCACCCAGGCACGCTCCAAAAATTTGAGATACATTTCACATTTGTTGGTGAAGATCTCATAAATGAGTTTACCTTGAGAATACGCAGCCATTACAAATTCTTTTCGATTGAGAATTTTGTCTTTCGATTGAGAATGTTCTACTCTTCAATGGTTGGGTTCAAGAGAGTTTTCAATTATTTTTCGCATAATAATTGATCCGGGATGGCCTAACCAGTCATGCCAAACAATGAACTCATCATGATTCTCAAACTTCTGCCTTGATAGGACATGTGTTTCTATACTCAAATACGCGCTGTAGTACAAACTCCATACGAAAAATGCCGTAATTTTTCTAACATGGTCTTTTACCGTATATTCTGCTGTTTGTAATATTGAGAAATTCCATTCCTCCTCTTCACTTGTGGGCCCCAATGGTAGACATTTTGGCGTATGTCTTTGAACCGATTAAGTTTCTTTCGTGACTTGTGAGGAATACAAAGGCATCTTTTAATATGAAATTTGTTCCTCCAGTGGAACAATATCTTAGCTCTTCCAAGACCTTCAATCACCTTAATTACCTCGATATTGTAATAACACTTGCTTCTTGTGTGTTATCAAACAAGAGAAATATTTCTATCTTTAGGGATTTGCATGAAGTCATTGCACTATCTCGCAAGACATATTTCATTTATCCATGCCGCCGGGTGGACATCCTATTGAAAATTGAAAATCATACATCAAAAAAGGTTTCTGTGAAAAGGTGTGCCACAAGGACTTAAATACCACATCTTTCCTTAACCAGAACTAGCCTAGATAATGATAATCTCAAACACTGAACTATGGTTGTGGGATTCATCGTCTTTATTATACAAAATGAAAGTAACATTTAAAATTAAGAAAATTGTTAAATATAGTTGTTAAACATTTTTGATAAATCAAAACACATCAACGATAACTAAAAACAAAACATCATAAAAAGTTCAATCAAACTAAAACAATGCCATGGTCTAAAAGGCTTATTCAAAAGAAATAATGTAAATGCAAATAGTTCTAGATGGTTTCATCTTCGTCGACTTTTCTTTCCGTGTTAACCAGGAAGTCATCAACATCCAAGTGGGTGGAATCAAATTGACCATGATTAATTTCACCCATTTCTAATGCAAAGTTTGTTTCCACCTTTTTGCCTTTGTTTTTCATTGATCCTTGATAAAGATCAACAAGATGCTTCGGGGTATGACAGGTACGTGACCAATGGTCTTTACCCCCACAACAAGTATTATATTCTCCAATCGATTATCCTTTTAATTCTGTTTATTATTGTTCCATCGCCTATGTCCACGCCCATACGACAGGACTTTCATGGTACGAACACGGACGAGAAATCAATGACCTCGCCCTCGCCCACATCCAATGCATCACGAATCGCTTTTCATTTTTTGAATTATTTCCATTCGCCTGCAGTCTGGCTGATCCAATCGACGTGACTCATGATTTTCAACAAAGAGCTCATTATTTCGCTTACCAAGAAGAAAATCAATTAGTTCGTAATATCTTTAAAGCCTTTCACATTAGTAGCGAAAAGTGTAGAATGCTTTCTCTAGCTTATCTTTGTCAAGTGATTTTCCTCCATAACTTTAATCGTGACTAATCTTGAAAAGTGCAGAATTATACTCACTGACACTTTTAAAATCTTGAAGCCTAAATGATCCGCCGATCATAGTGAGCTTTGGGAGTAGCCTCGTGTGGTCATACCTTTCTTTCAAATTTTTTCAAAGGTTAAGGGGATCTTTTACCATGAGATATTCATTTTCAATCCTTCGTGAAGATGGCTAAGAAGATCATGGCCTTGCCTCGTCTTGACTGTAAGTTTCATTCTCATCTTTTATAGTATCTCCAAGACGATTTCCATCCAAATGAATCTCAAAGATCTAGCACCCACGGATAAATAATTTTTTCCGGAAATGTCAAGGGCCAAACTCAAGCTTAAAAGGCCATTATGATACTATAATATAAAACCATACATTTAGTCGGAAAATAGAATAACCGTAATTAAATTTTATATATGGAGTTTATATTATAAAATTCATTCTACCGATATCATTGGTCCAACATCATCCTATGCATCTAATATATTGCAATATTTAATCCAGAGATTCTGAATAACTAAATAAACTTTTTCATATACGTACAATAATAATGATACATATTTGTTAGTTAAAATCAAAACAAAACATAATCTGGAGAACAAATAATATTATTGAACTTTTAAAACATTGGACAAAATTATCGGTTATGGTGGTTCATTTATTTAAAAAAAACACTTGTTCGGCCAAAATTATCTGAAAGTTAATGAATTACTTAGATATTTAATGTACAACATATATAATCCAATGTACTCATGAATCTCTGTTTGCAAGGAAATAATGCATACACATTTATCAAATAAAGAATTTGTATTCTTGCCGGAACAAACCCAATAAAACGTTCAGCCATAATTAATTTGTATCCTATGTATGGATTTTCTTCCTTTAAGGACTTAGTTGGTAAAAGAGAATAAAATAATTAATGTTCGGTCAAATTGATTGACATGTAATGTTTGGCCAAGAATAAAATAATCAACTAGAGAATGAATAGTCAAACAATAATACTATATTTCAAGAATGAACAATTATAGTCTATTCCGTACTCAAATAATTTAGTTTACTCTTGAATATACATCATTGTTACACCCAAATTATTCTCTCCGACAATAATCAATATTAATATATTTCAATGATAGATTCTCTCGGTAAAAGTATAATACATAATAGTATGCTAACATATTATTCGAGATAGAAATATAATATTATGCCGGAAAAATCTTATATAAATAAATATTGAAGTTGAAATAAAATTACCTCAGTTGGAGAGCTTGATCACAATGATAACGCTGCTATAAATATAACTAATAACAAAGAATGTGTATTGCAGAGAATAATAAACAGCGAGGGAGAATTATTTTATTGCTTTTGTTGACGCTGTATACAATACAATAAAGTTGGGCTCATTTATGCGCCTCCAATATAATATACAAAGTAGTTATTTGGTAAACAAGTAACTTGGAATGCAAGAAATCTAATTACTTTCTAAGCAAGCTATCTCCTTTCTTAGTGTACAAGACATTCATAATAATATTTCATAATAAAATAATGTTGACTTGTGCTAATCCTCCAAATCTCCTGGACATGTTCCTATCTCTATGCTTATCTGTACTACGTATGCACATTGATTTGTTTAATGATTAAAAATTCAATCTTTGCATCTCTCTATCTCTCTAAATATATTATCATACCTCCGTAGACACCCAGCACAATAAAATCAAATGGACACCCTTGGATATGTTGTTCTTTTATCGCCTACAAATCACCAGCAGCAAAGCCATATATTTAAAGTATTAGTTCTAAAGTGAAAGACCAAATAATTTAAAACGTTCACCTTTTATAGTGGTTTGGCTTGTATGCCAAATAGGATGAAAAGGAAAAGGGGAATGTTGACGAGAATATATCATATGTTTGCTTGGATGAAATATGATAATTCATGTTTTTTACTACTAATAAAGCGAGACAAAGTAAGGATGCATGCATTCAATCAATTTTATCAAATATTTGATACATTTTTTATATTTAATTCGAAATCATTCTAAAATAATGTAAAAGCTTACACTTCTTTGAATTTTTCTAATTAATATTTCTATTTTTTGAAGGGATACTTTGATCACGAATAGATCTTTAATTATAATATAAAAAATTACAATAACATACGATGTCCATAGAGAAATACAATACCAAACTGAGATATTCATAGAGAGATACAAATATTACTTTAACAAAATTGATCTTCAATATATATAACTCAAATTTTGGTTTTATAAATTGGTGGATTTAAATTTTTGAATATCCCAATATTTAAATTCATATTTGTAGTGAATTAAATAATAATAATAATATTAATTTTACACAAGCATACGGTTATTTAACTAATACCTTATTAAAATAATAATAACAATAGTTCGATTTTAATAATAATAATAATAATAATAATAATAATAATAATAATAATAATAATTTACAACATAAAAATATATGATTATTTAATTAACACATTTTATAATAATAATAATATTAGTTCTACATAAAATATATATAATTATTTAACTAAATACCAATTATTAAAGATTGAAAAATGACATACGAGCAAAATAACGTTTTATTCAATGCATACATTTGAATCATTAAACATGCACTCCAGATAATAAATAAACAAAGCTAATTAAAAGTGAGATGCACTATAATTATATATATATATATATATATATATATACTATATTCCAAATATATGTATCAGATCATCCTCTTACGTATAATATTACAAATCTTTTTTATATTTAAGGATATATTTTTTTTCTTATTATTACTCCATGTTTCACTTCACCACAAACTAAGGAATAACTTAATCAATTGTTCAATTAATTAATTTTATGATTATACTTTAATTTTTCTTTCGTTTATGTACTTATAATTTCCTTGTATTACGCTCAGAAATTTAACTCGTTTATTGAATCGTGTACTAATCAAATATAGTCGAAATTATTTTTACTTATATAGAAAACGACAAATAAAATTAAACATGGAGAAAACTATGTAAAAAGAATCAAGTTTCTCGATTTTCGAACAAATTGCGTCATGAATTAAGGTTCATATTATGGACAATAAGGAGTATTCCGAATAATATAGTCATAACTCATAGATAGTTAGCTATAAAGTATGATTAATACTTAATAATAGTTGATTCCTATTAGAACTCATGAGTTATCAATTAAGATGTGGAATTATTAATTAAAAAAGGTAATATTTTGGTCAACTTTTAGATTTTATAAGAAAATTTAGTAATTAATAATATGAAAAGAGAATAAACACAACCCTCTTAATCAGACTTCTTTTATATACGTTATTGCTAGTGATTTATCGTAACATTATATTTATATATATTTCTAAGATTATGATGCACTCATCTTTTCCAATTGACATTAGTTTTGTAACTTGGACCTGCATCTGGTCATTGTAAAGCGCATTAGATTCTAATGACGCAATAACCCCGCAAACCACGCTATAGGAACCACACTTGCATGTAAGTCCCACAAGGATGCATTCGATCAAGATACGGTAGACAAAATCAAACTCATGATCTTACGTGATGCCTTGTCTATTCTACCAACTTGACTATCCTTATGGGTACCAATTACAATAGCTCGTTAACACTGATGGTTTTTAATAAACAATAATATGTCTAAAATGCATCTTATTGTAACAGTAAGATGAAATTTACCTAATCTGTGGGATGGAACGTAATGTATGAAATAGTATTAATCTATACTGAGGAATAAAGATACACAGTAATTTTACTTAAATTGGAATAAATAGTAATTAACCTGAAAATATGTGAATCCAACGGAAAGAACAAAATAATTTTTATATATTTTTACATCTCGAACGTAAGCTACGGTTCATTAACAATTTATACAATTTCCACACGCTCATTAATATTCATATATACGTAATTTCAATGTAAAATATATAGACATTAAAATGTACCATTCTAAGATGGTAGAAGTGAAAAAATTCAAAAAAAAGTGTACCAAAAATTATTTTTATTCACTTAATTAAAATGCAAAATAAAATTTGTTGAACAAGTTGGTACATACATTTAAAGTTAAAAATATGCTTTATATAATTGATATTAATGATTTTTTATTGAGAAATAAGAGCATACCTAAAATGTACCAAAAGAAAAGAAAAATATATATCAAAAATGGTATAATTTTGTAATTTGATTATTAAATGCATCAAAAACTTAGTTCAACCGTAACTTCTTCACATACATCAAGACCTTCTCTGCTAATTTGCAATTGTTGTGCCTCGTAAAATCTATAATATGAAATCCAAAATCTAAATATTTTCACCTCAACTATAATGAAGCCTTTAATCTTCTAATTTTGACACGAAAATATACCCTCAGGTTCCAGAGGCACAATAAGTTTATTATAATTTTCTTTGAAGTGGTTCTTGAGACAGAGCAGCATTACGTTTGCAACAATGCCTGAGTTGCTATCAAGTATCTTGTTGCACGTCTCTGATGAGTAACAGGCGTAGGGTATGATGAGTGACAATTAAGCCATTTGTCAATACACTTGGACATGTGGAATCCATGTTACTTTCGGCAAGAGTTGATTTTTTCCTGATAAAATTCCATCAGCAAATAATACACTCATTTTCCAGGCCTGGAATTTTCATTTTCTGAATAATTTACCACTGAAATGTCTCCAGGGCCTTCGTTTAACCCCGGATGGTATGTCTTTTCGACAGGTGAACCTGAACTGCTTCCCATTCTGACTCATCATCAGACGATACTCAATCTTGAGTATTTCAATGAACAATTAATTATTGCATTCAACCTGAGCGAGCAAAGGCATAATAGCACGATAAATACCATTGAAGTAATATCTGCACCTACTGAATTATTCCCGACTGTTCGTTCAAAGCTGTTTGGAGGTGGTGCTACTGATGGCAATGTTAATGCAGAGGATGGATTGAAAGTGGGGTTGATTAACAATTTTTCTTGAATGGTTGTTGATTTGTTGAATGGATGAAGGTGCCATTTTTGTTTTGAGAAACAGGTTTCTTGTTAAGTTTGAAGTTGTTGGTGGTACTTAAATTACAGTACTCAGAGAAAGGTCGAATATATAGAGGACTGATAGAAAGGGGCCCATCAACTATATCAGAGATACTGATTGGAATTATGATCTAAGTTGAGAAGTTAGGATATTTGATAATCCACTATTGCAACTTGATAAAAAAAATGTGAGTTGCTCTGTAATTCTAAGATCTGAATAATTTAGGGTAGTTAAAACCGTAATACTCACCATTAAAGTTAAAAGATTATTTATTTTTTAATTTTTTAATAGTTGTCATTTAAGCTTTGATCTTAAGGACTGCCTTTGAATGCAGCATGAATGGAATAGAAATGAATTGAAATTGGATACATTCTTGGATTTGGTAGTTAAATTTTTATTTGATTTAGATTTTCTAAATAATTTCATTCTACTAAATTTAAGTTTGGTCTTAAACCATTACCCCCAAATTGGTGGTAACCCATTAATATAAATAATTTATTAACATTACTCATCTGATACATATAACCTTGCTAAATTATTATATATATATATTTATTATATATGTTATATAATTATTAAATATGTGTTATCACCCAAATATATTAATATTTATATATATTTTTAACTTATTTATAGAATCGATATATTGGTGAATATATTTAAATAATATTAATATTTTATAATATTAATTTAAAACTAATTTTTATCATATTTCAAAATTAACATATTATAATATTTCTTTAAGCTTAACATATTTATAATATTAAATAATTAATATATTATTGCAATATAACTTTAAAATTAATACTAATTACTCAAATATATATATTTAAAATTAAATATTAAATTATTTATAATAAAATTTATAATTTATATATTTATCTTTACTTTAATATATTATTAATATTATACTACTTTATTATATATTTGGTATGTTTATAATTAAATATGTGAAATATCTTCATTCTCTTAACATGTCAAACAATGTAGTGGAATTGTTTAACATATTCCTTTCCAATGTTCACTCCTTTCCTAGTTACCTTTATTCCATGACCTCTAACCTTCATACCAAACACACCCTAAATATATTTGTTTGTCTGTATAATATTTGATATAAAGTATATCAATGAAAAGAATAATTTAAAATATATTTTTCATTGATATTGTTTAAATAAAGTAGTATTATACAATACAAATAAAAATATCTACTATCAAACTTTAAAAAGTACAATTATCAAAAAGTTAAAAATATATAATTTTTTAGGAACGGAAGGAGTAAGTATGTTTTCCATCTTATTAGTAGTATCATAAATTATGTATTACGTCAAACATGGATAAAATAATAGGTATTGATTAGATATATGTTATAGCCCAAGTACTTAATTGTCTAGTTTTTAGATATGGAACAAATAAACTACATAATCTCTAATACAATTTGAGATGGAGGGGGTTATTATTTTAGAAATTCATTTTAACATTGTAGAGAACTTTTCCATACATTCAATAAGATTAGTCATTGATTGAAAGGCCTTCCTGGTTTCTAGGATTTAGAGCGGATCAGAACCTGTGACAAATAAAACACGAAATATAATGGCACATTAAGTTTGTATTGACCTATATATGTAACAAAATAATCATAACTGAGCTAACACTACTGCCTCCTATTTTTTTTTTCAATATCTACTCTTTTCTACTAACATGAACATATTTGACTTTTATTATTAGGGTTGGAGAATGTGTAAATGACAGTACATTAATTGCATAATCGGAATTGAACTTTGAGATCGAATTATAAACATCTGATCTTTTTTACTCCGTATTTGTTTTTTATAAGTATATATCAAAATTATTTGGACTTATAATAAATCTAGTAGTTTATTATTTTATATCTATTTTTAGTTTATTATTTTATATCTATTTTTTAACGAGCACATGATAAATTTCTCTTTAAATCGTCTTGGATAAATGCGATAGCATAAGCGTGTATCTTGATTTCATCACTGCACATAATTTTTTATCAACAACGTATTAGGCAGTATCATACACAATAATTAACTCTATATACATGTAGTTAGTTATCATCAACTTTACGTGCTTCCGATTACATACAGTCTATAGCGCAACAGCCATATAATTAAAAACAAAATAAAGTAAAGATTAACAATTTAATAAGATGACTTTAATCTATTTGCTTCCCAGTTGGAGAAAAGGACCAATAATTATTATCAACATGCTACCATGCATAAATTTGTAACACTCCGTACGAAGCCATCAAAGCAAGCTTTTGCGAAAATCTTCTAATACATACATACATTTGTTTTTGCAAGTATGTACCTGAAATCTTAAACTATTACCACTTTTGCTCTTTTCTAGCTTAATCAGATATTCCTAGTACAACATAAATATATAGTTTCTTGAATCTTTCAAATATCCTAATTAATTAACCAAGTGGATTGGATAACATAGAATAGTTGTTGTAATCTAACCAAGTGGATTCAATAATCTTTGCACTTGTGGCTTACTCACGCTCCGATTTAATTTATATGGCGTTTTTGCGTGTTGTTTTATTATTGATTCTTTTTATTTTTAATTTAAAAATATAAATTTGATATCAATAAATTTATCTTTAAATATATTTGTCATAAAGTAAATTTTGAATTTATCATAATATAATTAATTAGTTATTGATGTTTTTAAGTTGAATAGCGAAAAAATAAAAAATCTTTATATTTTAATTGGAAGGAATATAATTTAGATAAAAAAATCTTAATGTATGTTGATATGTATATGGTGGAGTTTTGCAATCATATCAGTAATAAATAAAAGTACATCAGAATTTTAATATGTCGACATGCAACATGTTTTTGGAGCTCTTATTTAACATCTTCTTTTCTACATTTACGATCTGTCCTTTGTTTGGTTTTGATTTTCTGGCGGTAGTGGCAGGATGAACGAGGAGACAAACCTTTATTTGTTCTTCATAAAATTAAAACCTCATTATGTGCCAACTAGGTGTAGTGTGTAGTTGGTTAAAGGAAGCTTAAGATCAAAGTAAATGACCAGAGTGTGTCGTGTGGGCGGAACTAAATGAAAATTTTAGGATGGACAAATTAAATAGAAAATACTTAATTGTAACATTTATTAACTTCATAAATATTAAATAATCTTTCCAAATTGCAAATGGATCAAATAACATATAATATTTACAAAATATTCCCTTTTAAAAAAAAATTATGGTCGTGGTCTGGGTGGCATGCGGTACAGTTAACAGGCCGGTCGTAGGCAGATTCAGCGATGTGTGTTAAATTCAGACTTATGTCACATACAAAACTATCCATAGTAGTGTGTCAATTTTGGCAGCTTCTGCCCGTATCAGCTTATTGTAGTGAATATCTGCGATTTTCCTCGTATCGTGGGTGTTAAATGATTAATCGAATTAATTTACTATAACCCCATTATCACTTTATATTCCTTTCTGAAATATATTTTTTGAATTTCAAATAATTAAATAATATTTTAATCTAGATGTAGCATGTAGAAAATGATGTGAAAAACTTAAATATTTTGTGTCAAATGATACAAACCTAGTCTATATTTATAGATCTCGAAAAATAAAAAATAGTGGTATATATATATATTTTTTTTACTTAATTATTGTACAAAAAATAATTTAAAAAAGAAGAGGAAAAAAAGCTTGACCAACATTGTTGCCGAGTAAGCGAAACTGTTGATTGAAAATGCTCTTTATTCATGATGAGACCCATTTGTTTGGGTACCAAAAAAATTTAGTCGACTTCATATTGATCGGTCCCTTAAGGTGTTAAATTTGACGCTCCCCGATTGATCTTTTCTTGTATGAAATGATCCACTTTTGAAATAACTCTAATTGATCCCGTTGATGTGGATGGTCCTAAAAGTAAACATCATGTGTTGGGAGTTGAGGAGCCGTGTTGATGGTGTGCGAAAGGGTTAACATTGATTTCCAATCAGGAGGGGTTCGTAATATTTTATATATTATGTAAATTATAATTAAAATTATAGTGTAATTGTTAAATATATTGGTGCTAAAAGTCAATATGTACGAGTTCAAGTCTTCTTTGTAGCGATTGTCTTCTTATTTTTATTGTAATTAATGCTTCTTTTTACTTTTAAGGTTTTTTTTCTTCAATTCAAGACAAGGTCCATCATAATTTTCTTTTTATTTTTGTTATAATTGATGTTTTCTTTTTACTTTAATTTTTTCTTTTTAATTTAAGATAGGACCTCATCTTATTTAAATAAAATTATTTTCATCACTTGAAATAGAACGAGCAGCCCTGTTGGGGTTATACTACTTCACAAGCGGAAGGTTGGGGGCAACTTGTGAGTGTGGGGGCTTGGGAAACATCTCATTTTGAGCAATCTTTTATTTGGGTCAAACACGTCCGATGAATTTGTTCAAGTCCATTGATGAGTAGTCAATATGGGTAAGCACGGGTCTTTTTCGCTTCGGCTTAGCTGTAATCCAAACTGCTCTCGTGTTTTCACATGCCAAATTGTAATTAGTTCGTTCGCTTGCCATCGGCTGATCGGATTCGATCGTCTTCGCTTTTGTATTCGATCATGTCATGTCTTGTTTGCGGCCATTATTTAAATCGCTTTTAGTTCTTGCAGCTTATTTGAAATATTATTTTCATTCGACTATTGAATTAGGCCCAAAAAGACATATAGCATCATCCAGAAAGAAACTATAAGACAAAAAAATTGAGAAAATTGGTAAAATGGTACTAAGTTGACTATTTTTTTAATTTATAGCACCTCTCATAGTTTGTTTACCAATGTTATATATGTGTCTTGTGGGCCTAATTCAATAGTCCGAATATAAACAATACATAGACTCACAAAAGAACAAAAAATGCTTGGAATAGTCCGTGATACAAAACAAGAAGAAAAACGTGTCCGAATAATCCAAATACAAACAATATCAAGAACAACGGTCCTAATAATATATAAACAAAAAACATAAAAAGAATGGATTTAATAGTCCGAACACAAACAATATCAAAAACTTGTTAAAAATATTTAGAATCTATATTATTAATTATATATGGCTTCTACATTATTTTGAACAAAACAGTAGTTCTTTAGTGTATATGATTTTTTTTTACCAGCTTATCACAGGGATACCCCTCATGATATCGGAATCTGACCGAGTATGCTGGAGAGGGGGTGGCCGGGTGAGAGTAATGGGTGGAGAAATATGAGAATTAATATTGGAATTGTTTTGTTTTTCGTTAATTTGTTAATCACATATTATCAGTTATACAAAATTGGGCAATCTAAGCACGTACATTAGTGCTAAGCGCCACCTATGACCCCCTTTTAGTATGGTTAATAATGGCTGTCTTTTTTCAGGTCTCCTGCAGAGGTGAGACCGTCCTTGTCCCTGGACTAATAATTTGTTCTTGGTTGATGCTCGGCCTCCTCCTTTTCCCGAGATGGCCCCCTGGCTCTCTGCCCCACCGATTCCTTTGTTTGGGTCTGAGATCTTGAGTGTGTCTCCCCCAAGCTGAGCAAGTTCTACTCCTTAAAATGCAGTGGTTACGCCTGCAAAGGTGGAAGTTGTTTGTTCCATGTTGTCTCCGTGGTGATGAAACTCGGGTTGTTGTAGCCCAGACTACCGACCGGGTCAACATCGTACCACCCAACGCCATGCGTTAGTTCGGTGAAATGGTGAAAGTTATTTAACAAAGATAAGAATTCTGTGATTACATTACCTTCAAATGATGGCTTGAATGGGTATTTATTGAAAATGTTTGAGAAAGTTCTTAATTCTCTTAAAATGCATGTGCTCACTATCTTAAGCACAAGCTCGACATGTGTAGAGCAGTAATGTTTCTACTTTAGGGATCGAATATATATATAAATGGATCAAATAGGGTCCAAAGCCTATTTAATGTACACGCCAAGCATTTTAACTCAGAAAGTTATAGTGCCATGTAACATATTATGATTGGCTTTTTGTGAAAGAGTAATAATGAAATTTCTGACAGTTATTTCACATAAAAAATTCATTATTACTACCATGACTTTATAAATTGCTACGGAAGATAAAATCTCTTAAGACCTTGGGTACAACTTTCTTTATAACTATATAAAATTAAAAACACACATACAAATATTTAGATATCTTTAAATGCTCCTCCCCTGATTTCCTTTGTGATGGTTACTTCTTTTAATCACGAGATAGCTGCTGCTGGCACTGGCCTCTGTTCGAAATCATTGCTAAATGATGTATACTCATTCATACCAACATCATTCTTGTAAGCAGTTGCACTTGGTCTCGGCTCAAAGTCGTTGAGAAATGATTTATTCTTTCCTTTAACCTCAATTTCATCGATGTAAATTGAAATGTTAGACCTTGGATTGAAATCCTTGGTAGAAGTCAAAGACTTCTCCGCTTCATCATTTTTGTAAGTTGTAGCGCTAGGTCTTGGCTCAAAGTCCTTAAGAAATGATTTGTTCTCTCCTTCAAGCCTAAGTTCATTGTCGTAAGCTGAAACGCTAGGCCTTGGCTCAAATTCTTTAGTCTCCGTGCAATCAGTCTTCTTGTTCTCAGAGAGAGGAAGAATTAAATCTACATTGATAACATCATCACCAATTGCTTCAGTCACCAGTGAATGTTTATGTTTAACACTTTCCAAAGACCGATCTCCAGGAACCATCCTACCATCCAGAGAGGTCACAAACTGTATAAAAATGGAAATGATCTATAACATTAGCACAATATATATATATATATATATTCACTCACTTGTGAAAGAGAAAACACATCAAATTACATATGCATACAAAAATGAAGTACTAGAGTGCTAGTTATGGAAAATTAAAAAAGTTGCAAATTCTGCACGATGATTTCGGTTATGCATATAGCTTACCAAGGCCAATGAGAGTATACAAATTGTAACAAAATATAGAGATGCCATATCTATCTTCCCTAAGATTTTGTGAATATATGAGATTCCTTGATGCTGGTGAGTGTAGAATTTCCTCCGGCCACTTTATATAGTAGAAGTTGTAACAGTAAGGAGATTACGTATTTCTAATCCACAGTTCATAGATTTAGTGTGTTCAGTCAATAATCCTCATATATGATCGAACAACTTAACAAGTGTACGTAGTTGGTGTAGTAGGTGTAATAAATAGTAGTCCCTCCATCCCACAGAAAAAATTGTCCACTTTTTATTATTTTATTTTCATAGTTGAACTTTGACCTTAAATGTTTTTTTTGTGTTTTATAATGCGTGAAAAAGCATGTGTAAGAAAAGAATTTAATTTTTATTTTTTATTGATATACTGCATAAAATATTATAAAACTTACAAATAAAAATATCTACGAGTCAAAGTTCAACTATGAAAGAAAAGTCGAAGTGAGCGATATTTATTAAGGAATGGAGGACTATATATGTTATCTTGATATAGAATTGTGCATGAGTCAAGCTATATTGAGCAGCTCGCATATTTTGGCTCGAGTGAGCCAAGCCTCGGAGCTCTATCTTGATTATCGTTCTACATATTTCTTTTAATCTCTATATTGCAAATTTGCAATGAAATGATTTTGGTTTGTCTTGCCAAATAATGATTAATTTTATTAATTATTTAGTAAATAAATTAGCAAACTGACTCATCAGCTAAGGTTTAAGCTGTTCGATGAACCAAAATCAAGCCTAGTCGAACTAAAATTTCTTTTACTCGGACTTGGTTTGGCTAATGTACACCCTATATAGCATTGTAGACATAAGACTTTTTCTAGAACTTTGAAATGCATGTGTGTAATACTCCCTCCGTCCCAATTTACTTGATCATGTAGCAAAATTTTTCCTTTCGTTTTTACTTGATCATATAGAATTCAATGCAATTTTATCTTAATCTTTCACTTTTATCCCTTAATAAAGTACTTTTTATTTTCATGATTAATTAAAGTATTTTTTGATAAAGTATCTTTTTGGGGTATATTAGTAATATTAATCAATAAAATACTTTTGCTTCTATGATCAAAGTAAGGTAGGACGGATGGGTATATCCATAATCGAATGAAAAAACTACAACGGATAAAGGGTTACATAAAATTATAAATCGGCGACATCACAAAAAGTAAACAAGATCTCCAAAACTTAAGCAAACACCAAAATCTATTAAGGTTAAAAAATCCCCATAATCGTAGAAAAATCACCCAATCCCCATTAATGTTAGGCGGTAGTGCATGAAGAGTAGAAGACAACCTAAATTGAATGATGTCATGAACAATTTTTTAAAAAATTGATATGAATTAATGAGTGTAGAATTAATTGACCTACAGCTATCCTACCTTATAGGATAAATGATAACATTGTAAAGTGTGACTAAGTTGGCGAGTACGTAGATAGTTGTCACTTATGATCATGAATCATGAATTCTCCCTACCAATATTTTCTTGGTTGAGTACGTCTGCAGACTTGCTTGTGTGGTTAGGCGGCGTGGTTTTGCGAGTATCGTCGACCGAGATACCGATTGAACACTCGGCAGGTAAAGTTGTATATGCCACTTGCAAAAAGGATAAATGACAACAATGTATCATTTACATGAGAAATTTGGCTAACTAGCACCATTTTCAATCCCATTTTTTGTTAACTAGCACACTTTCCACGTAAAAAGACTAAACTACCCCTTAAAACACTAGCACATTTCTTCATCTTCTTGATTCAAAATCTAACCCACAGTCTTTGACCTTAACCCCGCGCAAACGCAATCCTAACCTCCCCATTTTCCTCCACTCGCATACACCCCAATCCGCCACCCCTACTTGGCTCCTAATTGGCTTGACCTCTCCCTGACCCTTAATCGAACCCATCCTCCGCCCCAGTAGGGTCTCGGCTGTAGGGAATGAGGGGTGGAGAAGTGCGAGAAAAGGGAGGAGGTGGGCAAGGGAGGGGGTGGCTAAAAACTACAGTAGAAGGTCACGAGACGAAGGGTGATGGATGCATGGTGAATGGGAGGGAGTTTAGGAAGGGGGCCAGCTAAGGAAGGGGAGGGAGGCAGGTGGAGGGTGAAGAGTGCGGGGGAGGGTGGGGGAAGGTGTAAGAGGAAGGGGGCAAGTGGTGGTAGTACAGTGGGGGAGGAAAAGGGTAGGCGGCAATGGAAGGAATATGAGTGGGGCGTGGGGAGGGGTGGTGGTGTTTGGAAGTAGTGATAATGGTGAAGTCGGGGTTGGTGGTGTGTTAGTTTTTAGGGGCAATTTTGTTTTTCTAGAGAAAATGAGGTGTTAATCTTCAAAAAAAAAAGTGCTAGAAATTAAAACCCTTTTAAAAAGGATGCTAGTTAGCCAAATTTTTCTCATTTACATAAATATATTCTAGAGATAAAACAATATGGTTAAGAATTTTAAAAAAGATGAATACAAAAATGTCTCATCAAATGAGTGATCCATCAAAATAATCAAAAATATTTCGAACAATCAGCATACTTTAAAGTCGAGAAAGTGATAATGAACTAGATTGTGATGCTCTCAACATGAATCCTGCCATGTTCCATTTGATTATAAAACTAAAGCATAAAACTAAATCGTTTTCACTACTAACTTTATAAGGGTAACATTTTAAGATTGAAGAAAAGTGACAAATTCAAGATAATTTTGCCCCAAGATCTGGACTACAAATCGGATTTAATTTAGATGATGGTCATCACATCAATGGCCCTATCCCAATGGTCATGTTTCTGTTTTCTTGTTTGTGTTTTGTTGTCAATGATCATACATACGTTGTTTTAAACACATTTATTTACAATGCAAAGTTTCAGTTGTTTATTTCTAGCTTGTTCCTTTTGGCATATGTTCAATAATTCAATTTGGCATCACTCAAATACTCAATGGAAAACATTACTAACTTTAGTTTCTCTAATAATGTTGTGATTATTTATATGTAAAGTGCGGTTGAAGTAAAATGGAGGTAGAAAATAATCATTTCCTAGTGATTCGTCATTTCATCCCGAATTCGAATCTTTATCTCAATATTTACGATTACGGCGATTCAACTCGAATTTCGTCATTGTGTAGTTTGGCGAGTGGAAATCGTCCTCCGGGGTATGATTCGTTGGGGTCTATGTTTGGGAATATCTGAGTCAATTATCTTATCTTGATGCAGCGATTGATCTCAGCAGTCGTCGATATTGAAAGTGAGGGCCGGAGACCGACCAGCAGACAGCTCAGATGATCGAGTCGGTCGAAGTTTCAAAATAAAGAGATAAGTACTAAAAAAGCCAGATTTATCATTACCCCAAAATGATGTTATAGTGCGATATTTATGAGGTAGTATAGGATGGAACTTTCTTAAAAGCTGGATCTCTAGCTATAAATC